>JACXGI010011802.1:0-24172 GCA_016801175.1 Esox masquinongy | reverse complement strand
ATGAATATTGAAATCGCCAAAAATTAGAATACTATCTGCCATGACTACAAGGTTAGACAAGAATTCTGGAAACTCATTGAGGAACATTGTGTATGGCCCGGGGGGCCTGTAAATAGAAGCTATGTAAAACGATTTATCAGCCTGGTTAACTTTCATGAGTAAAACTTCAAAAGAATGAAAACCAGTGATGTGTTTAAGAGTAAATTTATATTTACTGTCATAAATATTAGCAACACCCCCTCCTTTTCGGGATGCACGGGGGATATGATCACTAGTATAGCCAGGAGGAGAGGCCTCATTTAGGGCAGTAAATTCATCAGGCTTTAGCCATGTTTCACACAAGCCAATAACATCTAGTTTATGATCAGAGATGAATTAATTTACTGTAACTGCCTTTGGAGCATGGGATCTAACATTTAGGAGTCCCATTTTGAGATGCGAGGTGATAGTCATTTTTATTTGTGAACGAGGTGGAGGAAGGCTTTATTTTAATATGTTACATGGTTACAAACGTGATTACAACAATAATAAAGATTATTATTGTTGGTTATTATTTCATGTTCATATTCATCACTTGCAAATTGTGTTTACAACTACAGAAATATTTTTTACCCTCAAATCTTTAACTGTGATTAGTCCTCATATCTGGCTCATTCAAATCTCTGCCTGTGGTACTCTTAGATTTGGGTAATAATTCCAGTTGGTCGTTATGGGTTCCTGCTGACAAGCACACACATTCCACTCTAATTTAGCCCATTGCAAGAATGACAAATAATGATCTCATATAGAACAACATATATATGCCTTCAAACATAAGTAAAGTATTATTTGCTCATTGTCCCCCATTTACAATCCATTTGAAATTTTTGGATTCAGTTAAACAAAACAATTTTCATAATTACAAATCAAGTCTCCTTGTCAAAATGACGTGTGGACATCCTGTAGGTCTGCTATCTTTTCATTGTCAAAGCCCTCCTAGTTTGGCCTAATCAATGCCAATCACCAAATGACTAGACCAGGCTAAAGGGGTGGAATAGATATGTGCGTATCAATACTAGTGTAGTTCATTAATATACTGAACCAGACTTGGAATGCAGCTAAATCTCTTCGGTACTTATGTCTGTGTTAATGATTGAAACTGATGTTTTTTTTTCTTCTTCTCAGTGACTGTCACACTCAAGAGAATCTGCTGGTATAAAGCATGGCATTAAAGGGGGCAGCAAATGGCACTGTTGAGCTGTTCCAGTAAGACAATCTCCACAAAAGTGTCAGTAAAGCCCCAATGGTGTGAGCCCAAAACAAGTGGGCCCAATAATTGACTTGTTTTGTAAGATCGGATTTCGTCAGGGGACGTTCACTGTCACCAAATTTGTGATATTCTATTTAAATATACTAGGGTCTTGTGGTTGGGGGTGGTGGATAGGCGGTTAAACCCAATGCCCTTTAAGGACAAAGGAAAAACAGGTATTTAGAAATGTTAGCAAATGTATAAAAAAAAATTAAAAATGGTGAAACCACATTTACGTATGAAGCTCAAAATTAAGATCACATTTTTTATTACTGTTGAGGTGAAGTTACAACTTCATTGGAGTCCACCTGTGGTAAATTAAATTGATTGGACATGATTTTGAAAGGCACACGTCTGTCTTTATAAGGTTGACAGTGCATGTCAGAGCAAAAACCTAGCCATGAGGTCAAAAACCTAGACAGGATTGTGTTGAGGCAAAGATCTGGGAAAGGGTATCAAAATTATCTGCAACACTGAAGGTCCCCAAGAACACAGTGGCTTCTATTATTCAAAAACGGAAGATTGGAACCACCAACCCTCATTGTAGAGCTGGCCATCCGGCCAAATTGTGCAATCAGGGGGAGAAGACCCTTGGTCAGGGAGATGACCAAGAACCCAATGCTTAGTATGACAGAGCTCCAGAATTCCTGTGTGGAGATGGGAGAACCTTCCAGAAGGACAACAATCTCTGCAGAGCTCTACAGTACCAATCATGCCTTGATGGTAAAGTGGCCAGATAGAAGCCACTCCTCAGTAAAACGCACATGACAGACTTATTGCAGGACTGGTTTGTGGAGAGCTCCAGAAATGGTTGTCCTTCAGGAAGGTTCTTCTAGAAGTTCAACCCGAGGAAAAGTGGAAGGGGTCCAGATACTTTCTGAACACGCTGTTGATCAGAAATCTGCAGCTAAGAGTTCTGTTGTGTTGTTACTTTGTTTACTATGTGCATAAACAAATAAGGCAAATAACAATGAGAAACTTGATTTTAGTCTGATTCTGAATTGCTCTTCTCTCTGCACACAATGCACAAAATACAATACAAAATTTTAGTTACATAACTATACTCCTCCTCACATTCTCAGGACATATCAAAAATATCAAAACATGTTTTACAAACTAACAATCCTCCCTCTATATTTGCATCAACAATTCCATGACAGCAAACTATTCTTTATTTGTAATAATATTGTAATTGCCTAGGATCCTGCAATATTCTTAATCTAAAATAAAGTTTTCTGATTAGTTCGCTGACCTCTGTATTTTGTCTGGCTTCTCGATAAAGGAGGCTTAGCTGGGCATCCCAATGTCCGATGATCCTATCTAAATGCCAGCTCAACCTTAACTAACCTCAACTAAAAGGTCATGTGTTTATTTGTTAAGAAAGGTGCAATAGATGATTAATGTTTTCATGGGCAGGACAAAGGACAATATTTATCAGTTGAAAGTGATATATTTTAGTTGTAGTACGTATATCTGGAGTTTTACCAGAATATTGTATTATGGATACTTTCCTGTGATCTGCACTCCCTTTCTTTCCCTTCACATACCCATATTTTGCCCTGAGGTCGTTTAAATGGGTCGTAAAACTAACATCTTCACTTCTTTTGTACATCTTCATTTCTTTTTGTTTTGTTTTTTTACATTGACCGTCACGCTAAAGAATCGTCTGGCATAAAACATTTAAATATTGTACAGAAGGACACTGCAAGTATGGATGTTTTGTCAGAGTGAGTAGTTCGGGTTAGACAATCTTGAACTTCATTTTTATAAAACGTGAGCTAGAAAAAAGCTTCAGAGAAGCTTCAGTAAAGGGGTTCAATTACTGAGAATAGCATGAAAATAGGAACTTGGTAAAATAAGGGTTTAGAAATATACTATTTTATAGTAATTTTATGAATCCCTCTAAATAAATGAAGTGACTATAACATCTTGTTATTTTATTGTACATTTGTTTTGATATACATTTTGTATCAATGCTTAATAATATCAGTATGGATAGGGAAAAGCATGAAATAGCATAATACATTTTTTATATATCAACAGAAAAAAGGCAGCTACTGACTCATTGAGAAATAGTGGAGCCCACATTTCAGTAAAAATCGGTATCAATAAATAGTATTTCACAGACAATCTTTTGCCGCAAAATGAATAATCCTAAACATATTAAGGTTACCTTAAAAAATTAAGACCAATCTAACTCCTTTAAAGTAACATTGTCACCGATGTTGCCCTGCTGGATAGTTAAAGGAGTGCAGCCCTCACAGCTAAATTTAGAAAGTAGCAGACCAATATTACCTGAAAACAGGTCTTCAAAACAAAAAAAGTAATGTAAATGTAAATTAGCAAAACATGCTGCAACAAAGATTTCTCAACTCTGAATAGAGTAAATCTGTTTTTATCTTACAGTGTGGTGAGAACACAGTCCAGGATGAAACTTGTTTTGGACATTTTCCAAGTAGTATTTTTTTTGCACTGTGCAGATGCCACAAAATCAACAACTCAAAAACTCCTCTACTTCTTCATTTTTGTCATGTCTTTAAAGTGCGGGGGGGGAAAGGGGAAAATGTACTTTGAATTGTGCAGCCACACAACAAAGCTGTTTTCATACCAGGGATTCAAAAAGATATGAGAATAATGCTTCCCTCTATTGTGTGTGATGTCATTTGAAGCTGTTTATCAGGTCCCCTATGCTTTAGTTCTTGACCTGTGTCACATGTTTATGTATATGTAAATAAATCTATACTCAGTAAATCTGTTTTTTTGGTATGCTGGTCTCATCACATGGTGCTGTAGGACGGTCTCTCCTGTCTGCTGTCTCCCTGCTGTTGGACGGTCTCTCCTGTCTGATGTCTCTCTGCTGTAGGACGGTCTCTACTGTCTGATGTCTCCCTGCTGTAGGACGGTCTCTACTGTCTGATGTCTCCCTGCTGTTGGACAGTCTCTCCTGTCTGATGTCTCCCTGCTGTTGGACGGTCTCTCCTGTCTGATGTCTCCCTGCTGTTGGACGGTCTCTACTGTCTGCTGTCTACATGCTGTTGGACGGTCTCTCCTGTCTGATGTCTCCCTGCTGTAGGACGGTCTCTACTGTCTGCTGTCTCCCTGCTGTTGGACGGTCTCTCCTGTCTGATGTCTCCCTGCTGTTGGACGGTCTCTCCTGTCTGATGTCTCCCTGCTGTTGGAAGGTCTCTCCTGTCTGCTGTGTGTTCATGTGTGTTTTGGGCCGGATGGCTGAGGATCTTGTTCTGCTTGGTTTGCTCCTAGATGCTCTTACATAAAGAAACCACTAACCCATCTGTTGATCACCCTCTGTCTCACTCCTTTTATAAACTCTTTCACTCTATCACTCTCCCGATCACTCTTACACCTTTTCTCTCAAGCCCTCTCACTCATCACTCTCCTCATATTTCTCACTACTTATTTCGTAACCTCTTTCACCCCATCACTCTCCCAGTCTCTCACTTCTCCCTTAAACCCTATCTATTCATGCCTCCCATCTATTTTCCCTCCTTCTCTCTACTTCCACTGCCTGTTTATTCTGCCCTCTCCCTGACTCTCTCTTGCCTCAAGATAGTTGGGTAAACACACTAACAGTATCTCCTGTCGCCTTCTTCAAAGCCCATCTGTTGCTGATAAGGACAATGCAGGAGACATGTAAGGATGTTTGAGGTCAAACATACACTCTAAGCTTGTTATCGTAACCCCGTACCATTGCTTTAGTAGACTAACCTTCTCATTAGATACTATCCTCCGGAGTCATGTCATGAATGTGACCTGTGTATGTGTGTGTGCGCGCGCGTGTGTGTGTGTGTGTGTGTGTGAGAGAGAGAAAGAGAGAGAGAGAGAGAGAATTTGTTTGAGTCCGCTGGCAGGTGTCTCCATCACACAAACCCTCTGGGAGAATGGCGATCCTACCGCAGAATGATAAACACCTTATTACCATTACTGTGATGCTAATGAAGACAGATAGGAGAGACTGGTGAAGGAGGGAAAGATGGGAGGAGAGAGGGCTGAAGAAAGAGAGAGAGAAAGGTGAGTTAGATGGTTGAAGAGAAAAAGGAGGAATAGAGAGAAGACAGACAGACAGAAAAATGCCAAAGAGAGGATTTACATTTCTGAATTAACATGGCGTGTCACGATAGAATTGCGGCCTCATTTCCAGGCATGGGTGGAGAGTCTGGGTTGACTGGGGAACGGGACTGCTGCCGGTTCTCTATGATTTTGTCTGGAACGGGAGTGAAATTTTGAGTCAAGTCTGGAGACAAGCCGGGTCATTATCAATAGTCCAGAGGAATTGGCAGTACAAAAATAATTAAACCTTTTAGGTTGGGTATATAATATATTTTCATACCTTAAATATATACCTGATAATAGTTTGTTGGATGGCGAGTTCACCCTCGAGCTGGCACAAGCTGAACTTTCTTTTTAACAGAAAATGTGATTGGCAGACACATTGGCAGAGATATGGAACAAGGGTTTTAATTGGTTTACTGATATTAGTAACTACCTGGCATCCTTGTAAATGGAAAACTTTCTATACACATTAGCGATATAACGAATGGACAAATTTCCAGAACATTGAAATTGACATTTTTTCATCAGTTTTCCTTTAAAGCAATGAGAAAGAGTTATAAATTAACTGGCATGTGTAGTTTGTTCTTATCGTCCAGTTACAACCAAAGGGGCACTAGTACTAGACTAAATTTATGTAGGAACCTCTGTGTGGTAGTTATTAGGAGATATCAGGCTAATCAACAGAAGATGGAATTAAAATGGCATAACTAAAATGAGAATAACATGCAACAGCACCAAAAAGTTAGGCATGCTAAAATGCTAATAATCTGTCGGAGGGGACACATACAGATTGGTCCTTAGCAGTGCTGTTTTTATTTTAGCCTGTCTCAAGGTGACCTTGGCCGGCCGGAAATAGGTATCATATTTATTTACCAGGCCTGGTAGCTGTGCTGCTCTCTGAGATATTTACTGAGTACCAGGCTGCCATGCATTAGGAAACCAGGAGAGTGATCTGCTCCGTATGTCACCCAAATGAAGACAGGTGGGGTTGGAGGCAGACAGCACAGTCAGTAGAAAGAGAGAGAGAAGTGGGAGACAGACATAGACAGACAGACAGACAGAAATGACAGACAGTGGAACAGACAGGCATTATAAAACAGAGAGGCTGGGAGACAGACAGAGGAAGAGACAGTCAGTAGAAAAAGAGAGTGGGGTGGGAGATGGACAGACAGATAAACAGTCAGTCAGTATAGTATAGGATGAGAGGGAGACAGATAGACAGAGGAACAGACAGTCAGTATAATGGAGAGAGAGACAAAGTGACCAAGACAGAGAGTCAAGCGATAGAGCACGTGTGGAGATTGTGTTGTGCTGGCACATTCCCTAATTATGGGGATGTGCCAGGGTTAGAGTGGACCATTATACAGTCATTACTGTGTCTGATAGGCCTCTGTTTATGCTGTCCCAAATGGCATCCTGTTCCCTATATAGAGCATTGGTTTTTAACTAAGAACTAACAAAAGTAGTGCACTACAAAGGTAATGTTGTGCCATTCAGAACACAATCTGACACAAACAAGATGGATGCTGCTCTGAGCCACATCCAGGCCCTAGGGCTGGTTCTCCAGGGAGTAGGGGGAGATGAGCTGATGTTCCCCAGGTGTCACACTCTTCGGCTGGGTTGGCCTGGCCTGTGACAGCCCCTAGTCCAGATCAGTGTCCATGGTTCCCCTGGAGGTAAAGATAGTCAGCTAATTAACAAGACTACTTTCACCATGCCCTCAGGGAGAGGGTGAGAGACGAAGGGAGAGGAGAGATATATGAGAGGAGAGAGATGGAGGGAGGGAGGGAGGGAGGGATGGAGAACTGGGGAATGAGGAAAGGAACTGAGAAGATGTCAGGAACAATGCCAGCTTAGCACATTTGGAAGTGTTCTTTTCAGCAGTGGAGAGAGAGAGTAGAGGGAGATCATAGAGAGAGAGAGAGAGAGAGAGAGAGAGAGAGAGAGCAAGAGGGCACAGGGATCAGACAGTTTTGGGTGCAGAGCAGAGAGCCTCACCTCAACCTCCCACTACCAGAACATCTTTCCTCTTCTGACTAACTCCTGCACCAGGGGTCCTGTCTACCCACATTAATACCACAGAGTTTGTTTCTTCCTGTCCAGCCACAGTAACACCATAAGATCAGACCTGACCTCCCCTGCAGAGTGGTAGTGGAGTCTGACTGAGTCAGGAAGTACAGAGCCCAGAGGAGAACAAAGTTGGAAGGATTTAAGACAAAAAATGAAAACTTAAAAATATATTCTTAAACTTCTCAGTGCAGCAGTTTCACTTTTGGACAGAACTTTAGACATTAAACTGTGTGGAAAATATACTCTGTACTCTCCAAGAACAATGCGACCATTGCTGATTCCATACCTTGCAGAAATCAGCATTTTATGGGTTTCTGGGTATGTTCAAGGCATTTGGGGTGAATTATTGAATAAAGAAAGTACTGTACCTGCTTAGAATTATTCTGAACTAGCATATTTAGCATTGTATATACCTAGCTTAGACTACATCCAGTTCAACTGACAACAATCACTTAACCCCATGTTTCTTGTATCTTATATTATCATATATTATCATATTGACATCTTGTTCTGTTCTACAGACAGACTCTTTCTGTTGGATGTTGCTCTGAGCCACATCCAGGGCCTGGGGCTGATTCTCCAGGGAGTAGGGGGAGATGAGCTGATGTTCCCCAGGTGTCACACTCTTCGGCTGGGTTGGCCTGGCCTGTGACAGCCCCTAGTCCAGATCAGTATCCAAGGTTCCCCTGGAGGTAAAGGTTTTATACCACTAATTAATGGGATCGCCTTGGAAACCCAGAGGGTTTCTATTTACACTTTATATCACTCTTCCATAGCTAACCATTTCAACACAACACTAAAATGAATATGTTAATAACATCAAGGGGATGGATACATTACTATAGAGCAGCATCAGACACTCGCAGTAAAAAACCTATTAGTGAAAAACAAATGGTGGCATTAAATTAACTAAACAGCCTATAGCGTTGAGGTCCCTGGAAACTGTGTACTGGAATATAGTTGGAAAGATTGTCACATCTTTTTGTTCTTTATACCTGGATCTCTGGCTTTTGTACTGTATGTATTCACATGCATATGTATTTTTGCTCTACATCTCTTTTATAATATCTCTTTAGACCTTTTCACCCTGCATTGTTCATACTCCAAAGCAGCGTTGGCACCAGGCTATTCAAGGCTTGCTTCACAAAGGCATATGTTAACCCTAAGCTAAGGAATCCTCTATTTTATTTGCTAAAGCACAAAGACAGCACAAAGACCAATGCACCGTGTCTCTGACACACAAACAGTGCTACATTCTCTTAGCCCAATTTTGCGTTCTGTCTCTGACCTGTAAGTGTTTGGGCAGCCTGGCTACCTTGGGACCCTGCAGATTAGCCCATCTTGGCTGGTGGACGGGCAGAGACCAATTGATTGCACCTGTTGTTAATTACTGTGCTTGAAACCAGGCCAGGCTGGGTATTCAGAAGGGTAGTACGAACACCTGCAGACTCTGGTTAGAAAGCAGGCGGAGACTCCGGTTGACAGGACTGCTGTGAGAACACTGCCGAAACGATCAACCGCACTCATACGTGGGAGGATACGACAGAAACGCCAGCTTCAGACCCAATCGCCAGTTGGTTCCACGCCAGCGACCTGTCTTCGCTCTGTCCTATTGTTTAGGTTTGCTAGATTAAATCAACAGGATAAGAATATATGCCGATCAGCCATAACATTATGACCACCTGCCTATTATTGTTTAGGTCCCCCTTTTGCCGCCAAAACGGCCCTGACCCGTCGAGGCTTGGATTCCAATAGACTTCTGAAGGTGTGCTGTGGTATCTGGCACCAAGACGTTTGCAGCAGATCCTTTAAGTTGTGAGGTGGAGCCTCCATGGATTGGACTTGTTTGTCCAGCATATCCCACAGATGCTCGATTGGTTTGAGATCTGGGGAATTGTGAGGCCCAGTCAACACCTTGTTGTTGTGTTCCTCAAACCATTCCTGAACCATTTTTGCTTTGTGGCAGGGTGCATTATTCTGCTGAAAGAGGCCAATGCCATCAGGGAATACCGTTGCCATGAAAGGGTGCACATGGTCTGCAACAATGCTTAGGTAGGTGGTACGTGTGAAAGTAACATCCACATGAATAGCAGGACCCAAAGTTTCCCAGCAGAACATTGCCCAAAGCATCACACTGCCTCCACCGGCTTGCCTCCTTCCCATAGTGCATCCTGGTGCCATGTGTTTTCCAGGTAAGCGACGCACACGCACCCGGCCATCCACGTGATGTAAAAGAAAACGTGATTCATCAGACCAGGCCACCTGCTTCCATTGCTCCGTGGTCCAGTTCTGATGCTCACGTGCCCATTGTAGGTGCTTTCAGCAGTGGACAGGGGTCAGCATGGGCACCCTGACTGGTCTGCAGCCACGCAGGCTCATACGCAACAAACTGCGATGCACTGTGTTCTGACACCTTTCTATTAGTACCAGCATTAACTTTTTCAGCAATTTGAGCTACAGTAGCTCGTCTGTTGGATTGGACCACACGGGCCAGCCTTCGCTCCCCACATGCATCAATGAGTCTTTACTGCCCAATGACCCTGTCGCCGGTTCACTGCTTTTCCTTCCTTGGACCACTTTTGATAGGTACTGACCACTGCAGACTGGGAACACCCCACAAGGGCTGCAGTTTTGGAGATGCTCTGACCTAGTTGTCTAGCCATCACAATTTGGCCCTTGTCAAAGTCACTTAGATCCTTACGCTTGCCCATTTTTCCTGCTTCTACCACATCAACTTTGAGGACAGAATGTTCACTTGCTGCCTAATATATCCCACTCACTGACCTTGCTGCCTAATATATCCCCCACACTGACAGGTGCCATGAAAACAAGATTATCAGTGTTATTCACCTGTCAGCGGCCATAATGTTATGGATGATTGGTGTAAAACGTAACCAATGTTCAAAATGTACATGGTGCAACAGTCTGGAACGTACACTGTACAAGCGCATGGATTAATGCATGTGCGTGTGCACATGTTTAGCGGAAGTGTGTGAATGAGCATGTTTGTGAAAGAGCTCGGAGGGGCAGATGAAGGTGCAGGAAGACCAGCATTTAGTTTAACACACTGATGTTAAATTAACTGTAAATCCTGACACAGGAAAATATATAAATTGCATGCATTCTAAGATTTTTTTCTCTAGTTGTCCATAAAAATGTAATACCTGAATCCCCACCAAAGTCCTTGAATTCCATTTTGTCTGCAGTAATAAAATGTTTTATTTGCTTAATTTCTGTCTGTTTCTTATGAATTACCAATACTCCACAAGTACGAGTAATTCAAAAATTGTCCGACTATTGAATTTTGACTTTAGCTAGCAATTGTTTGTCATTTTAAAATCTCTGAATAAATATATGGACGGAGAGTTAGTCAATGAAAATGTTGTTCTCTGGGGTAGGCTAGACAAGAATGGTAGGGATCACAAGATGTATGCAAATTAAATGAAAGCACTGAGTTATTTGGAACAATGATTTTGAGGCTCCAGAGCAGGACCAGCTAGCCCTGGGCCAAGGTTGGTGCTAGTCCTCTTTAGAATATTCAAGTGTGAACCTTCAGTTAACCCGGGCTAAAGTCTTCCTTAGCCCAGAGCTAAGTGATGCAGTGGGAACACCTTTTTATTTCGTTTCCATGCTATTCATTGGCTCTGGCCCTTGGCCCTGTTCTCTACTGTAACAATGACAGAGAGATTGTTCTATAGTCCCTTTGGGTTTCCAAGGCGATCCCATTAATTGGTGGTATAAAATCTTGGGTGCACAGTTAAATTGGTGCTTTGACGGCCTCCTTAATCACAAATGAAACATGTTCAACACAGAGAGAGAAACTGAGAAAGAAAGAAAGAAAGAAAGAAAGAAAGAGAGAAAGGGTGGAAAACAGAGCGAGAGATGCAGTAGGTAGTGAGGGACAGAGAAAGAGGGTAAAATCTTTGATTATCACTATGCTCAGATATGAGATTAATCCCAGCCTAGGATTTAACTGTTTTGGTTTTACAAAGGTTGAAAGAAAAGGTGACAGATTCCTACAATACTCCTCCCTATCTGAACCCAGACAGATACAGACACTGCCTATAAAATACATCCTATTCATCATAGGAAAAAGACTTAGAACCTCAGAGGTCCTATAAACTGTGTGTGTGTGTGTCTGTCTGTGTGTGTGTGTGTGTGTGTGTGTGTGTGTGTGTGTGTTTGCATGTATCTGTTTGATATGGGTCATATCAACAGCTCAGAATCTGATAGGTTGGTGGTAGAGTGACATGTTAATTTAACCTCCTGCAGTGTCTCCTGTCTCAGCCTGGCCTCCAGGGAAATAAAGCTGTCACAAAGGTGTTCATTCCCTTGATGTCATCCTTCTTTGCAACATGCTGATCATTTCATTCAGAAGACATCTGCACAAACCGTCTAAGAACTTAAAGAGGTTAATGGAACTCAACCAAAAAGAGAGGGGGAAAGATGCAGTCGGAGAAAGATTTTGAATCTCCTCATTGTTACATTGAAACTGTTGTATATATTTTCTGCATTTCACACTATGTTCAGGTAAAAACCAAATGATGACGCTTGTATGGAAATCAGCTGCAATATATGTTAATATCATCATCACCATTCCACTGAATTAAAAGTATGATTCATTTTTCTGTTGCATTAAGTCATTTTTTGTAAACCTTAAAAAGGACATTTTTAAATGTTATGCAGTGAAAATTGGATTTTAATAAATACATTGTCTTTTGACGTAAATAAATCATGACCGATTTGACGAATATCCATTTTGTCAGACTTTATGACTGTGTTCCACTGACTCCACCCTTTCTATGTTCCACAGTGTGCTTCCATTGACCTCTTTACCACAACTATATTCTGACATGGTTTCAACTGGAAATAAAGTGTGTATTTTGTAAAGTTAAATATGTATTTTACAATCAATGACATGGTCATGGTTCTGATTATAGAATAATATACATACTGAATTATAGAATAATAATATTATTATCTGATTATAGAATAATAATATATACTGAATTATACTGCATATAACTTATATGCAGTATAATTCAGTAATATATACGTAAAGAAATGGTCCTGCCTGTATGTGCTTATTCCTGATTCAATGGTTGTAGTGTTCAACTCAACACAGCTTCATGCTGTTTTGACCTTAAAGGGTCTGAGTGCCTGTGCGTCTGACTGGACAGCAAGGATGTTTAGTGGATTGTGTGTGTGAGAGGTGGTGAAAGGTGAGGTATCTAGTACATGAGTCACTAATAGACCAGAGAAACAGAAGAAAGTTAAGGAGAGAGAAAGAAAATGGATGGGGAAAGGTGGTGGACAGAGAGGGAGGAGGGGAAGGTCGTTGTAGAGGGGAACTGGGTAATAGAGAGTTTGAGTGGAAAAAGAGAGGGGAGGGGGAGGAGGAAGCCACTTCTTCGTGGAGATGAGAGACGGTGTCAGATCGTGTCAAGTGGTGACTGTCTGCGACAGATGGAAAAATAAATATGGAGTGAGGTGAAGAGGTGAAGTGGGAGGGAGATGAAGAGGGAGGGGAGTGAAGAGAGACAGAAGTAAAGTGGGAGGGATATAAAGATGGAGGGAATTGAAGGGGGTGAGAACAACTCAGAGGGAGTTAAGTGATTGGTCAATCATAGAATCACTCTCACCCCCCCCCCCAAACCCACACAGCAAAACACACATACACACACACACACACACACACAAAGGCTCAAACCACGGGACACACATCCCTCCCTCCATCATCCCTCCATCCTCCTCTGATTAAGACAGGAACGACAGATCACAGGGAGAGAGGAGGAGAGGGAGGGAGGGAAGGGAGAGGTAGAGGGAGTAAAACCCATGAAACATATTTGTCTCAGTAAGCTCCAGAAATTCTGCAGCGTCATTACCCATCTGCTAAAGCGCGTCATAATGTTTATGCCTCCAGTAAAGGGCCAGTGGAGGGGTCAGAGGCTGAGGATAAATCCCCAAATTGGTGCCATACTAAATGGGCATTATGCAACGCCAGGCAAATCTAACTGGGGGGGGGGGGCTTTCAATGGACATCTTGTCCAGGCCATAATCCTGCCAACAGCATGCCGCCTGGAGACACACTGACCCCAGAGGACACACACACACAATACACAGTGTTAACACTGCCAGGGCTGGGGACTGGAAACTGACCCGGAGTCTCCTGGGATTTTACACATGCTGTCTTTCTCTGTGGCACACCACACACACACACACAAACACAAACACACACACACACACACAAACACACGCACCCTGCATTGCATTATTCTGTGAAACAGTGAAGCTTCTTTCCCTGATGTCTGTAATACAGCTGTGGGTTTGGCTGCCAGCCCTCCGACAGGGGAAATGCTGGGAGTGGAAGGCAGATAAGAAAAACCCTGGTCAAGGATACAGATATACTGTAAATTGTACATCAACAACAGTCAGGAAATCATGATCTTGGAAATTGTAAATCAAAAACCATTTGTTGAATACCCAGATTGTCTTTTATCCTCAGTTTAATCCTGCTTGACGACCAAATAGAGTGGGTGCTATTGGATAATACATCAATATTTAAGAATATAAGATGAGACTACTAAATTCCAAATCCAATTTATCTCAGAGCTCTTTACCACCCCATCCCCTAGATTTATCCTGGGTCCCAAATACCACTACATTCCCTACATAGTGCCTTATTTCAGCGAATGCAGTATGTGCTTTTCAGTATTACAGTAAGTATACGGGTGCCATTTGGTATAAGTGTGTATCTGGTGCCATTTGGGACACAACCCTCCTCCCCCTCACTAGGCCCTCGCCACCAGGCTGGTAGAGTAATAGGCTTTCTGTAATAAAATCATGATGATGACTCTATCTGAAATTTTTCAAGAAAGGCCCAGATTCCGGTGAGTCTATTATCAGGCTGTGAAATTCTCTTCTTTTACACCATACACAGAAAGACACAGCACATACACTACACACACAAAGATACATCAACGCACACATGGGGACGCACACACACACACACACACACACAGAAAAACAACCCCCTCTGATGCGGTATAAACACAATAGGTCTGGCTGAAGGCTGTGTGTGTTTGTGAGACTGAGGCGATTTTGAGATGAATCTGGGTTGATTCAGTGTAATGATGTGAGGAATACACATTATCCTCCTTCGCTTCGCTGGCTTCAAACCACATCAGACAGTGATGATTGCTAGGCAGCAGCACATTTAAATACACTTCTTTATGCCCAAAACCCCCTGGTTTCCTCCACATAGAACGGTGGTGGTGTGTCCTCCGGCTGTGTGTGTGTGTGTGTGTGTGTGTATTTGTGCGTGAGCGAGCGTCTGCTTCGGATGGCGCTGTGTCCTCCGGCTTTGTCACTATATAAGCCGCCTTCAATTAGTTGATTGGTGCGTTAAGTGAACCCTGAGGGGTCCATGACCCTGTCATGTCACGTCACGTAGATCTGCTCTGTTCGGAGGAGGAAAGAGAAGGAAAGAATAGAAGCCTTACGCCTCTGATGAAGAGAAGGGGAGGAGAGAATAGGGAGGGAAAAGAGGGGCGGCGGGGACGGGATGAGAGGCCAAGATGGGGAGGAGGGGAGGGGATAGGAAGTCATGCGAGGTGAGGAGAGGACAGGGTTGGAGAGGGGAGGGCGGGGTAGGAGGGGAGGAGTGGAAAGGAACAAGGAGAGAGGAAAG
Source organism: Esox masquinongy (assembly GCA_016801175.1). NCBI lineage: Eukaryota > Metazoa > Chordata > Actinopteri > Esociformes > Esocidae > Esox > Esox masquinongy. Next base: position 9,053 of record JACXGI010011802.1, on the reverse strand, counting down.
GAGAAGGAGTACAGAAGAGAGGGGAAGAGGGGAGGGGAGGAGTGGAGAGGGGAGGATGAGAGGGGAGGAGGGGAGGCACACATTGCAAAACAATATATGGCACTGCCCTAGTTGTCATGGTTACTTAAAACCCGAAAGCAGAGAAAGAAAGAGAGAGCGATAGATGGAAAGAGATGGAGAGCAGCATCCTCCTATAAACGATTGAAGCCAGAAGGCAGAGATGAGCACCAGTGATTCCCTAACGTGGTCCCAGTTGAACATACACACACACACACACACACTGCATTGCATTATTCTGTGACAGTGAAACAGTAAACCTTCTTTCCCTGATGTCTGTAATACAGCTGTGGGTTTGGCTGCCAGCCCTCCAACACGGGAGATGCAGGGAGAGGAAGATCTCTGGAACATATCAAAATATTTCCATACATTCTCTTATTGTCTCTCTCTCGCTCCCTATATGTACTCATATATTTATCTACCTATTTACTCTCTCCAAAAGGGCAAACCTCTGGCTTATTGAATTAACGGCTATTGGGAAGCATTACGCTACAGTCCCTGGTAGCCTGGCTTAATATGTCTGTACAATAGAGTTGTGTTGAGCCATGGAGAGAGGCTGTGGTCTGCTGGCTGTGGTTGGTCTGCAGGGCTGTGGGGCAGCCAGACCGCAGACAGGGAATGACTACCCCAGGAAAAGCATTCTGTCTAGGGTAGTCTGTTGATGAAGGTAGAGCCTCTGTGTTATGATCGAATCTTTAGGTCTTTGGTATGGGTGGCCGGTTAGGCTGAGACAGGGGTCTCAAATCAAAAGAAATCCCCAGTGACATGGCAAACTCTGGGGAGCTGACGAAGATTGAATCAGGGCTTTGGATGCCCAGAGGGTCAATGTTGGGCTGGAGAGTAATCCGGGCATACAGTGATCTCTGAAAATACATCCTCTTTCCTTCTAAAATTTTTTGAACAACAGATGCTACAAACTATTTTTCTATTGGCAGATGCTTCAAAGCCAGTTGTATGAGTTTGTTGACAAATGCTAATTTTTTCAATTCTCTCTGTGTCTCTTGCTTTTTAGTGCAAGAAACTGTTCATGTATAATATGTCACAGGTGTAAACAATTATCTAATTCATAGTTTGAATTCTATATATAGTTTGCATTCTAAGCAGCCTCCCACAGGGGGTGACTCAGTCTGGGGACATGGTGGACCCTGGCAGGCCATAAGGAAGCATTGTTGGAGAGCACACATGACTGAGTGGGAGTATAAGTTATTGGATGCCTGCCTATTGGATTGCATTGTTCCTGTTCTCCTTTTAGGTTTCTTCAGGTTTGTATGTGTGATTTGTGACGTAAAATGTTGAAGCAACAGAAAATGGAATAACATGAACCAGAGTTTTATAATGGTTGTATTTTCAAGTCCGCAGCATCATGCTGCCCTCACCTTGTTCTGTCATTGATATAAAATAGGCCAATCTTTCCTCACTCTTTTCTCTAATGTGGTTCCTCTGACCAGATGTCCATGTTCAGTGGCACATGTATGTTAACTTGATGTTTTTCCCCTCAGGTAGACAGGGCATGGTGCTGCATTGATACTATTTCCTGATTGTTCTGCATACAGAATGACACTACTTTTTACATTAGAGCACTACTTTGGACCAGAACGGAAATACTGCACTGAGGTAAAAGGTTGCTATTTAGCATGCAGACTTGGTCTCTGTCAATTTGTGTGTCAGATGGAAGTGGACAGAGGGACACATAAAGAGTGGATCTTAAAGAACTTAAGAGATGTTTATACATTGCACGCCTTACTTCTCCTCACGTGATATCTTGATAAAGACAGCTTTTCTGTTGAAAGGTTGGTGAAAATAAGTTATTGAATCAGAGATAATAGAAGTTGCCACTTTGCATTGCTTTAAAATGTTCTCTACGTTTCAGAAATTTTAAGAAAGACATATATATATATATATATATATATATATATATATATATATATATGTCTATTTTATATATATATATTTTTATCTTATTCACCCTTTCTCCATCGTCCTTCCTCACACGTTACCTCTCCCCTTTCTGAAGGCACTGAGTAAAAGCCAGCTGAGCCCCTTCTATCACACACACACACACACACACAAACACTTAAACACACACACACCGCAGGAGAGAAGAAAACAGAGGGAGACTAATCCTTCATACATAATAGATAACTAAATCCTCTCAAACAGAAGAATGAGAGAACAAAAGAGGGAGAGAGAGAGGGAGAGGGGAAAAAACGGCTGTTGCACCACTGACGCCCTGATGGTGATAACACATACAGCCCAGACCCAGTCATCTTATCTCATTAATACTCCATTACAACAGCTTGGCCGACGGGGACCACTGTGTCCTTATGATATCTGGCCTGGGTCGGGGGGGAGGGAGGGGGACCAAATGATTCTGGAATAATCTTCAGCCCCTCGTGTTAGCCTCCACAACTCAGAGGTTAAACGCCTGCTCTTCGCAGATGACCTGCAGTCAACCACAGCACATTGCCTGTGAGAGAGGCTAGACCTGCTACTGCCAGACCTGTTGCCTGACAACTAATTTGGAAATCTTAAGCTACATTATTGTTTGTTTCATATTTCAGTCTGAGACTCCTTCCACTGAAGTGGTTTAGCTGCCATCAAAATGAACAGATTATTCAGAAAGATTAGTGCATGAGATAAATATAACGTGCCACATGCCGACCGGTATGTTCTATTGAGGGCTCCAAGGTCCGGTCCTCAGTATTTTTTTCAATGTTTTATTTTTTCACGCTAAAGATAAGTTGTGAACAATTAACAAATAACAATATATTATTTTTTGTAAAGACTTTTTTCTAATCAAGATCACCACCTGCTTTGCATGATTGCTGTCGTAATGACTTGTGTGTTGTGAACTGAAGCCAGAAAGGCAGGGAAAGATCTTAGTTTCCGAAAACGCTTACTTTAGCAAAGACTTTAGCACAGACGTCCATTGAAAGTGTTGCTCTGCTCTGGATGACAAAGAGTCACAGTTAGTGTGGGAGTTGGTATGATGTTAGTCAAATATTCACAATTAAAACCCCAAACCCGATACTGTAGTTAGCAAGAGACATTAACTGTTGTTTAACCGGTTCAATGTCTTTCATCTCTGTAGATATTCGAAAATGCCTGGTGATATTTATTTTGTATCCCAGGCTAGATGGCTTTATTAGCTGGCTGGCTAGCTAACCTTAGCTAACGCTTTTTTTAATGGAAAATGTGCTTGTCTCGTATTTAAATGTACAATCAAAATGATTACCACCTTGGATAATATCCAAGCTACAAACATAGCTAAAATTGGCATACTCATAATGAACTAGCAATATTCATTGAACTAGCTAGTGTAGCTATATTTAATGAGCCTCATTCCGTGACTGTAAGCCAGTGAATTATGAGGGTAGAATTATATATTTTCAGTCTTTCCTTTACATCAAGTCATAGATTGACACTGGGTATCCTTTTCTTGACTGAAACAGGGGAGAATGGAAAGATACACAACCAATATAAACTTTGCAAGGCGAGAGACAGAGAAGGAGAAAATAGAAAAAGAAAGAAGGTGAGGTGATGGAGGAGACAAACAGCAGATAGTGTTGAGGCACTGTAAAAAATGTAGCCTTGACATTTCAGTCATGCTCAAACTTTCCTACCTTAATGGAATCTGAGGAACCACAAGGTTAAGTTAATTCAAGGACCGCATGTTAATAAAGAGCTAAGTGTGGGAATTTAAAAATATATATTTTTAGATAAAAAGTGCAATTAGTCAGCAATATCAGTTTACATGTGTTCACAGAATTTAGACATTTTGATAATGTTTATATTTTTATAGAACTGATATTAATTACGTAGCTATACATGCTGTTCCTGACACATGTTAAGTTTAAAAGGTTATAGAATCTCCATATATGGAATGAGGCATGTTTATAATTAAAATTATGTTTGGCAGGTGTGTCCGGAGAGGAGATTCAGATCAATCTTAAAACGTAAAATCTATATCAGAATATAAATCAATTAGATCTTGTTCATAAGATTTTCTTCGGGTGCCAGTCATATATTGTTTTTTAACTTCATAATATTTCAATTAAGTTTAAAATGTCTATAATACACAATACTTTTGAACTTTCAATCATTCATCTTAGGAGCATTTTGAATTGATTAAACTGAGCTGAGAGCTTAAATTAAACATACAAATAACACAGGCTCTAACGCTTTGTAGTATTTTTTCGGGAGATCATGTATTCCAATGACATATGTTCAAAGAGATAACTATGTTTTATTCTGTACACTATTCCTGGAGTTCAAGAAACCGCATTGGCAGCAAATGATTGTGTTAAAAACATATTGTTTGTTCTGCAACACCAATAGAAGTGCAGTTTGATTTTGTCAAACAGTGACAAGAATTGGCTCACAAATGCAGGAGAGCATATAGATATATAGACATAGAGTATAAATTGAAATTAAAGGTGTAACATATTATATGGAATGTATTATTATGTTTAAGGAGGAAGTGTGGAAACAAGCATTCTGTCCAGTGATTTTCTGTGGATCCTTCAACCTCTGCGGTCAAGTACATTTGTCAAATAATTTAAAGGACTATTTCACTATTTTACAACTTGTCGTTAGATGTTTCCTCACACTAAAAGTAGTCTATGGGCTATTATACAATACCAAATTATGGGGTATTGTGTGTAGTTCGGGGTAAAAAACAATATAATTCACCAATTATAAATTAAATATCCAACAGAAACAAATGTGGAGAAAGTAAAGGTGTCTGAATACTTTCAGAAGGCAATGTAAATTGTACCTTTACTTTATGGACTGCACTTCCGCTTTAAAAAATTTAACACAATCGAACAAGAACTCCATTGAAATGTAACAATCAGAGTTCTATAAGATTATCCTTCAACAAACAATACATGCATGGCAGAATTAGGCAGATACTCACCAATATTAAAAGAAAATAGTATTTACATTTTAGAAACATCTAAAATACTTTGACCCGCACTTATATCATCCTCTGCAATACCACTACCAATGAATTTATGTTACAACTAGATGAAAAACACAAACCACAAACAACATGTTGTGCTATCTGGGTTTAAACTGCCATTACACCAATGCAAAGTATTTCACCATGGTTATTTTTCAAAACCTAAGAAAAAAACAACACAGACTCAGTGAGCACAGCCTTTCCAATGAGAAGAGTACTGTTAGACACAGGAAAACTTGGCTCCCTGTAGAGGAAAGGCTGTGCAATCTTGTTGCACACCAGCAGAACCTGAGCTGCAACAGAGCTGCATTTCCTGATAAACTTTCTTTTTAAATCAAACAATGGGAGAGTTTACATTTCCCAAATGTGAAAACATTGTTCAGAGTTTCTCAAGACCTCCCTGATGAGAAGGGCCAGCAGTCCTGTTGATGAGGCTGCTGGGAGCTGTGGATTGGCTCTGCACATCACTGATGCCTGCCTGAAAATGAAAAGCCATCTGACGGATCAACAACCCTGGTAATGTCTTGTACCATTGTGTTTCTCTATTATTGTTGTACTGAGTGTCCTATTGGCAATCTTGATTATTGGCAATCTTGTCCTATTGGCAATCTTGATTACGATAATCTTTATTATTGTTTAAATGTATATCCTAAATAAACAATTATTTCCAAACGTATACTTTGGCAATATGTACACTTTGCGTCATGCTAAGAAAGCAGTGTGAGAGAGGAAGAGAGGCTCTTTAGCTAACAATTAATAAAGATGAATGAAGCAAAGCCAGTTCAGACAGGAAACCGGAGAGTTTGTTTTCTATGACATGATAGCATGAGATGATAATGCACCAAGTAGATTAATAATTTTATCTTTACAGGCCAATTTAAATAGATATTAACCTCTCACTCTCTTATGTGCAATTCTTGCCCATCACTACCACTCCAGCCTCCCCCTGTTGGCTTAGCATTGGTTTTAGTCAGGGCTATGGATAGAAACAGCTTATTGTCTGGAGTTATTGTATTATCTAGCCTGGTCTCAGGGGGCATACGTAAACTATTTTACAAAAATGTCTGACAGCCAAAGTCGTAAGATATATTACGTTAGGTTAAGTAACGTTCGGGTGAATAAAACAAATCATCTTATGTCAGATTTGAACTTGCAACCATTGAATTGAGAGTCATGGCCATTTCCACCCATCCAGCATCCCTCAATCCTAACCAAACCTCATTCTAACCTTTTTCGTTTTATAACCTTAATCCAAACCTTAACCCTAACCTTAACCACAGTGCTATGATACCGAACCTTAACCCAAACATTAACCCTACATTTAACCCCAGGGATGTGGTACCTACCATTAACTGTAACCTTAAAATGCATTCATAACATACTGAAAAGCCCTTGGTGAGGCCATTACTCGCCCCTCCAAATGGGATATTCCTATTTGGAGCTGTGGGTAGAGTCCCCATCTGGGGGAAGCAAACGTTGATGGTTCGAGGCATATGATAGCGTTCGTAATATATGATATGTTTTAGTAGCGTTCGTAATATATGATACATTTTAGTAGCGTTCATAATATAGGATATGTCTTAGTAGCATTCGAAATGTACCATATATTTTGGTAGCACAATATAATGTAACCTAACATAACGTAACATATTGTATGAAATCAGGTGTCACAGATTTACGTATTATATATTGCATATACCCCTGAGACCTTCTATCCAGCGCTCTGGCAGTGAGCTAACCCAAAAGAGCAGAACCTAATGCCGGGACATAATATAATGCATTGCCATTTATTTTCTAATATAATTGGTTTTATAAATATACAGTACGCTGTGTTCTCTGTCTGGAAAAAAAAAAAAAAACTAAGAGAGTTAATGCTTTTGTCACTGCTGGCGCCAGCGGAACAAAAAACTTGTAAGGGTCCTCTGTGTCTTTGTCTCTGCCTTGCTTAGCTTAGTGTTTAGTCATCGGAACACCGCTTCTGTCTTTACTTAGAGTACAGTCATACATTCAACGCAACCTTCAAAGAAAGTTAAAACATTCGTCATAGATGTAGGATACAGCATTATGGTCTACTTTCCCTTTTAATTATGGCATTCATTTCAATGAATGTGCCATTTCAAATGTGGGCGCAGCTCAGTGATTTTTATTTTCCCTTGTCTTCTCACCCCCTGTCTCTCTTCCATGCCACTAGTCCCTTCCTGTACGGTCCTGTGCTATGATGTACTGCTCACTGGTGGTTCAATTAATCCACCACAGTCCTTCCTCAAACAAACACTAATGCCCAATCCACAACAACTACAGAGGATGTCAGGGCCACAGCCTGCACTGGAGACTGATGACACACACTGGCATAATTAAGGCCACCCGTATCCCTGAGGACTGGTCTGCTCCATCCCTCTTCCTCCCTCCTTTCTTCAATTGTTTTATCGCTCTTTGCCTCTATCTCTCGATCTCTGTCTCCGTCTCCACCTCCTCTCTCTACTCTCTCTAATTCTCTCATAGGACACACTTTCCGATAATTTTCAAACAGTGACAGATCAAAATGACTGCTGCATGAAGGAGAGTGAGCAAGAGGGAATCGTGGAGAGACAGAAGAATGCAACGACTCTGAGAAAGAAGGACGAAGGAGAAAAAGAGAACGGATGATATTGTTTCTCCGTTTCCCTCTGTTTCCTCTCGCTCGCTCTCTAAGCTTTTCTGAAATGCATCAAGGTATTAAGGCTATTTACTGTTCCCCTCTTCACCACTCTAATTGTCAGTTTAATTGTTTTTCGCACAAGGATGGAGCCTCTCCCTGGGCCCCAGAGCTAAGTTAAGTCCGCTTGCTCTCTCTGCTGCTCACTTAATCGCTGTCAATTTAACATGTAAGTATTTAGCGAGATTAAGGATTAGTCAAAAGGAACATTTTCTTTTTTTAATCCTTTAATTCGCAAAAACATGGTTTATTGTAAAGGTGTACTTTTCAAGCAACTGGATAATTTAAATAATAACATTAGGAATGGATCATTAACTCATGACAGGTACCCTGTATGCATGCTTCCGTACTTTCTAGTAATTGTATAATATCTTTATTTGCAGTGGATTATAGAGCCAATATACCAGGATACTGTGTACTGTAAATGTGTATTAGTGTGAAGGGGTATGAGTGTGTGTGGGTGTGTGTGTGTGTGTGTGTGTGTGTGTGTGTGTGTGTGTGTGTGTACAATGTTGGAGGTGATTGTTAGTAATAATTTAGCTGTGATATATTACTATACTCTCGGTACAAACTACGTCACTACTCCACACATACACATAAAGGCTAGCTATACATCTCAATGTATACAGTCTGAACACTGTTCCATACAATTAGTGCGGAACATAAGAACAAATGGGATAAAAGGGGATAAAAGACAGAAAATATTCTTGTCCTTGCTCAAACCTGAGAAGCCCATGAGCAAGGTGGAAGTCAGAACAGTGACACCACTACACTTCCTCCTCTGCAGGCTTGATCCAACTCAGTCCTACCACTCACTTCTCCCTCCAAAAAAACCCAACTTTGCTATTTAAATTTCAGCCTATTCTATGTATTGTGCAAAATCAGTACACTACTGGCCAGAGATAGGCCCTTCATAACATAAGACCACATAATATACATATTACATCAATGCTCTCTATGTTTCTCCATCACTAATCGTTAGTTCAAAAAATGTCTTTTCAAACACATGATATTGCCTAACAAAGAAGAACATGATTAGTTTTTTTTTATTTTATTTTATCTAATGTGTTGCTATGCCAGTTCTTTTTCTTGGCTAATATGATGGAATTAGAGAGAGGTTCCCAGGCAGGAGAATAACAAGGATGGGAAGGGAAAGAAAGAGTACCCAGAGCCATCACCTTATAAAGATGTGTCTCAGTTTGAACTACTTTCAAATCCTCTGAATGAAGATAGCCTTGAAACCCCAATTATATCTGCCTAGGAAGGGCATAGCACTGTACAGCCTCCATATCACAACCTCCACAATACAGCCTCCATATTACAACCTCCACAATACAG
>JACXGI010011801.1:0-24179 GCA_016801175.1 Esox masquinongy | reverse complement strand
AGCCAGCGTGGTCTTGATGACACTGTGTGGAGTAAATGTCCTGGTGGGCAGCCAGCGTGGTCTTGATGACACTGTGTGGAGTAAATGTCCTGGTGGGCAGCCAGCGTGGTCTTGATGACACTGTGTGTGCACTTGTCACTAGGAAATGACTTGAAACCCAAACGGTTGTAAATTCTCCTGCCAGGCGCAGCTTCTGCCCCTGTCAAGGTTTTATATCACAGATTGATGGGAATTAAATAATGGCCTCCAAGACTGATTGACTCTGCTTAACGGATTTGAAGTAAAAGAGTCACCAGAAGGAGAGGTCGGCAGTAACGATCCCAGCATACGGGATGAAGGTGGAGGCTGGGTGTTGGGGGGGGGGCTTCGCGGGTGGAGGGTTGATGGGTGGCGTCCAGTAGGCTTGTGAACAAAGAGACCTTTGTCTCGATTCCTAGATATGAAAATCCTCTATGCGTTACATGTGCAGAATCATAATGTAATTATACTGTTCCCAGAGACCATTCATGCAATTTAGGAAATGACAAATTTGTGCATTTTAAAAAGCTTTGTATTTTACTAGTTTTATCATTATATATATTATATATTAGTTATTTCAATATACAGCTCTGGAAAAAATTAGGAGACCACTCCTAATTTTTCTTTAATCAGCATCTCTACATGTATGGCAGCCATTCCATTCCAGTATCTGTTAAATTCCAACACAGGCACACCTCATTTTACTTAATGAGGTACTAATTAGGTGATTACCTGAACCAAAGTACAAGGCGAAGGGTGAAGTGCATTGCGAGGATGGTTCGAAACAGGCTCCTAGGGGCATGGCTGAAGTCGTGCAAAGCTAGAAAAAAGCCCTTCATCAATGAGAAGCAAAGAAGAGCCAGGATGAAGTTTGCAAAAGGCCATAAGGATTGGACCGTAGAGGAATGGAGGAAGGTCATCTTCTCTGACGAGTGAAATTTTCAGCTTTGCCCAACACCTGGTCGTCTAATGGTTAGACAGAGACCTGGAGAGGCCTACAAGCCACAGTGTCTCGCACCCACTGTGAAATTTGGTGGAGGATCGGTGATGATCTGGGGATGCTTCGGCAAGGCTGGAATCGGGCAGATTTGTCTTTGTGAAGGACGCATGAATCAAGCCAAGTATAAGCTTATCCTGGACGAACACCTGCTTCCTTCTGCTCTGACTATGTTCCCCAACTCTGAGAATTTTTTTTCCCAGCAGGACAATGTTCCATGCCACACAGCCAGGTCAATCAAGGTGTGGATGGAGGACCACCAAATCAAGACCCCCCCCCAGAACTGCATTCCATGTAGATTTTAGTCTAAACATCAAAGGACAATACCTTCAAAAGCTTTGGTGTGATTCAGTGTTGCATCAAATACCCGCACACTCAGCAGCCCTCCACGTATGAGAGGCAGATATGTGTGTTATTTAGTAGCCTAACATAGCAGCTATTGTACCTGTGTGTTGAACAAGAGCACAGTGATACGAGATGGTAGGTCTCTGGGATCAGAGACCAGCAACCTTCCATATAGATTAAAAGGGCTATAAATAGATGCTTCCGGTTATCTAATAATTTGAGGGGAGAAATGTATGGGTTAAAGGGCCGTTAAAGACCGTGAACCATGACAACCTGGTCTAATGGGCCACCTTGGAGAAAGACAGCTCCTGCACTTATTCAAGTCAAGGGCTGTCTTAAAATAAAACATAGTATGTCTTTAGAAATAAGTTACTGCTGTTATTCAGGGCCAAATTTGGACAAATTCTAAAATAGCGATTAACTCCTGTCTGTTGCAAGTCTGTTGCAATTAATTATTTCAATTGTTTGACAACACTAACATATAGTATATCTTCTTTTCAGAGAAATGTGAGGAAAGCATGAGTGCAAAGGTCTTGTTCTACCAGTGGTCATGTTCAAATCTGCAACATGCTTAAAAAGTCACAGATCAAAGATGATGACAGTGAGGAATGTGGTTTAGAATCAGTCATCTGGAGTTATTGGTCTAATCATTATAGGTTTATGTAGTACATTTTGTATGTTCATCTTCATCAGAAACGTGACGCAATCTCTCCATCTCCATCTTCAAATGATGGTTAAATAATATAAAATTTGCTTGGTGCAATTTCAAAGTTGTACCACCAGAGGGCGGCTGTGACCAAGAAAGTAATTCACTGAGCAGCCCTTCATTGATAAACTGCTGTACATACAGCACTATTAATGGGTTCAGCTTCCTGGGCCTGAGTTACAGACTCTTGTAGCTTCAGCCGGTTCAGCAGATCGCAGTTCCTGCTCGATAGTAGGTCAATAAAACCTACCACCCTGCAGCCATGACTGTAAATATTATCAGCACCATGGACAACACCGCCTTGGCTCGCTGTCAGCTCAGACCCACCTGAGATCCTACTAGGCTGTATCCTTCAGGGGGATAGCACCCTGTTCATTCCGCACCACAAGCGGTTAAAAAAATATTCAGCCCCATGGACTGCACCCAACCCCCTCAGGTTCAGCTGCACTTCTATACATAAATAGGCGATATATATCCTGTATGTGTCTGTGTGTGTGTATGTGTATATATATATAAATATACATACACACACATATATATATACATATGCATACATAGGGACCCTGGACCCTTGACTTGTATTTAGCACCACCTGAGGCCATCCTTCGGGTCTACAGTATAGTTTACTTTACAGTACCGTGAACAGCACTGCCTGGGATGCCATACTAAGTATAGCTTTCAGAACCATGGACAGCGTGAAAAGCGTCTCCTCCCGTTCTGCACCTGCGAATCCCTGTTTTTGCCCTTTGAACATTGTACAGCCTGGCTGTGGCAGTTATGATGGCTATGATCTGGCAGACTTCTTTTCCGGTCAATCCATGTGTGATCTAGAGTTTAAGCGGATGGTATTAACTTCAACGTTGCCTAGGCCCAATGAGCTTCGATGTAATTAACTTCTCTGTAAGCCTATGTAATGTTTACTGCAGTTAGGGTCGAAGCTAGATTATATTAGAGTTACACCTGGGGCACTGCCTGCATGCTCATCTCATCCATTTCTTCTAATGTCACAGAAATCAATAAGGCAGTACCCTTTTACTGGGTGACCAGATGTCATGACACGTTACTTCCCCATTCATTATTTTGTTTCCCTCAGTCACACATATACCAGAATTTAATTCCCAATTTTCACACAGTGCACAGACAAAACCAATTAAACAAGCACAACACTGTATATCATATATCACTAAACAAATAGTATATTCCTTAAACTAAATTTATGCATTTATAAACGTATATTCCTAACGCACTAATCAATAGTATATTCCTTTAACCAACAGTATATTGGTAATGCATGAAATAAACAGTATATTGGTAATGCACTAAATAAACTGTATATTGGTAATGCACTAAATGAACTGTATATTTGTAAAGCACTAAATAAACAGTATATCCCTAAAGTGCTACATACACAATAGTGAGTATTAGGCCTGTTCCCAACCCACCAAGAATCCAGTACGTAACTAACACACTAAATGAACAGTACATTCCTCATTTACTTTATTCCCAATTCGAGCATTACAGGCTTCCTCTTGTACATACTGAGAGATGTAAGTGACGCTTATTTTTTTCCGTACGTAACAATAGGATATTTAGAGTAGCCTATAGAGGTGGAAAACACTGAACAGAATAAGGCTATGTGAAAAAGCAAATGGTTTTTTTTTTTGGGGGGGGGGGTCGAAATAACTACTAATACTACAACTACTTGTACCACTACAACAACAACTACTATTACTACTACTACTAGGTTACTTACTAATTACTACTGCATGGTCGTGCATAGCGAGCGAAAATATTTACTCGTGATGTCATGTATAGCCTAATCTATTTTTAGTCGTGAAGATACGTCGGTCACGATGATGATAATCATGATGAGGATGATCTTTTGAGTTTTGCATTGACACTGTTAGGCTTTTTCATTTGGTGACTTAAACCCCAAATCAGATCTAATTAATATTGATCTGAGTTTAGGCTGTTCTTTCCATTATCTTCCAGAAGCATTGCATAATGTAGCCTACAGTGTAGCATAGCAACGAACAAGGTAGAGCGAAATGGCAGAGGTACAATAGCTATATTGTCCTAAAACGTACAATAAGCTAGGCTCTATACGTGCTCCACAAGGATGGCAGCAGAGTAAATACACTTTAAATGTAAAAGGAAGCACCGTACACGACGAGCTCTTTTGAATTAAAGCTAAGCTTATTCCTAGTTATCCACGTTTGGCCATCCAGGAAACGTATACGTTAAGTGTTTGGCCGACCAAAGAAGAAAGCCTAGCCGGCGCTGACGTATTGGAATGATCAATGACTAGGTGGATACGTGGTGGGTCTTCTCGAGCTGCAGCGTGAAGGGGTCGCTCCCTATTGGTCCGCAGACAGAATCCAGAGGAAGGCCCACCTAGCGATCAGTCAGTGATAGCAGCTCGTGTTTAAGCGATATTTGAATCAACTGGCAATAGCGCTATACGGAAAGTCATATTTGGGGAAAAAAGGTAAGATGAAGTGCATTTCATAACATTTCTCGTGATAGTAGTGCTCGGGGTCGTCAAGAGAAAGAAAAATCGGATTGGAGGTGTTATGGATAAAACAAATATCGACATTATAAAGGGAAGCTGTTATTTGGGCAGGGAAAATTCTTACAAAATATATTAATATTGTACTGTATTATGTAATTGATCTGGTATATTAAATATAAACAACACGTTCAATTCCATCTCTGTGAATTGGAAACCAGAATGACCGAAAGAGCAATTGTTGCATTTATCTTATAAATTATACTCGACACGTCATTATCAGAATGGGATTCAGGTCTAAATGAGGCAATAATAAAGATTCCAATACAATGCGACCTTATTTATTCAAACATTTATTTTATGAAAATCGAGAAAAAAAGATGTTGGGCCTATGTTGTATTTTTAAATGAAAGGTTAGTCTACCCTGTCTGGAAATATACATATTTATTGACAAAACCTGTACACTCCTTGGATAGGAAGATATCGTGCCTTTATCGAAGCTTACCGTGTTTTCTCCCCTTCCCCCACATACGGTGGTCCAGGCTCTATGAAATAAAATGAGCCTGTAGGCTAGGCTTGGTTATATTTTCACATCAGACTTCGTTGTTTTTGGCTCGCGCAGACATTGGGAGTACTATTACAAGTGAGTAATAATTAATGAGCGCGTGCACAATTAACCATTTCATTGAAATATGTTAACCTCTCGCTCTCTTTCGAACTCTCTTGCTCACTCGCGCTCTCTATCTCTGTCTATATTCCCACTGGAGAAGGGGAAACATGGAAATAGAACACTGAAAGAGAGTTTGACTTTCGGTAGAATAACGGGCAGTGTTAGACACTAGTGGCTTGGGTGCAGACGACTATTGTGGAATGGAATGCGCTGTTTCCTTACATTGCTCCATTTCTTGTATCCGATGAAAATACCTAAAAATAGGGAAATGGTTACAGATAGTTTACATAAATGAGGTATACCCTATTAGACAAGTATTTATATTTAAATTAATCAAAGCCTTACAACGACCACCTACAACTTCACTGACTAGGCCTAGGCCTACAAAGATTTCATAATTGATCTCCTCGCTTTCAGGACCATGAACAGTAGTCCTTTTGGTCGACATGGCTATCCCTCACCACGGAGTGTATCACTGCAGTCGGGCCAATGATAAAATCTCTCTTTGTAACAATCGATACGTAAAACAATCAATGAACTATTACCATGTAATTCCTACCTGTGACATGTAGCTTAAAAGTGTGTAGCCTATTCCATCCGTCCCTCTCTCCAGCTTCAGGACTATACCAAAATAAGAGTTAGCCCAATAATTAAAACGTCCTCTTCCAGGTCCATGGACAGTTCTATTTTAAGACACTATGGATACTCTTTAGCATGTAACTAGAAATCTACAATATACTAAATACATGTTATAGATTAGGTTACGTAGAATGTTATATTTAGAATTTTTTTATTCCTCAGATCTCCAGGATCTGGGTTGAGATGGATGTGTTCATGAAGGGTTTGTCTAAAGCCAAAGACGGCATGGCGATGGCCGCGGAGAAGACCAAGGAAGGAGCCGCTCTGGCAGCCGAAAAGACTAAAGAAGGCGCCATGTTTATCGGTAAGAACAACCGTTATACCGAAATTAATCTGAAATGGATTTTCCGATCCCCACGACTGTCCCCGGTTTCAATGTAATTAATGCAAATCACGAGCGCCTGCTGAGCGAGCGCATCGTGCATTGAAGCGCCCAACAGCTATTGCTTGATAGCTATGGGGACCAATGAGCGTCGAGAACGTTACTTTAGAAAACCCCATAATGCAAGGCTATAGGTCCAGAGACAATTGCGCGTTGCCTTGATTGGTTGGAACAGGGGTGGGGTATTTTTTGTCATCCGTTTTACTATGATAGTATGACTTCTCTTTGAAGTTGTTAATGCAAAATTGATCCCTCACTGCCTAGATAAACTGCATTTTCTCTATATGAAGGTATTTTGTATGCTTTTATGGATTATACGGTTGTATGTAAGGAGGTTTGGCAGTGGTGTTATAAGCAGGCCCCAGATAATCACTCAGCCAAATCAACACCATTACTGACCCAGTGGGGACAAATTAATAGTAAAACTATTCTCTTGTGACAGATACAAGGTTTGGTTCTGGGTTTTGAGATTTTGCTCAACATATCTTCACATCTTCATCATGTATGTCTACTAACAGCTCTTCTAACTTGACCTACATGGGTAATGCAGCTAGGAGGTGGGAGGAAGGGGGAGGGGGTGAGGGGGAGGGGAGGGGGAGGTGGCATGGGTGCTAGGGGTGAGGACAGCATGCCTTAGTTTAGCCACATGTCAATGTATCCTCTGAATTGCATGGTGACAGATTGTGAGTCAGTGTGTGTGTGTGTGTGTGTGTGTGTGTGTGTGTGTGTGTGTGTGTGTGTGTGTGTGTGTGTGTGTGTGTGTGTGTGTGTGTGTGCGTCAGGGAGGGACAATGGGAAACCATCTCCAAAGGAGCCCAAAGAGGACTTCTAGAAATGTTTAATTGACTGTTGACAGAGGTGTGCTGAACCAACTGTACCTATAGAGTATATGAATCCATGAGTAGGTTACTCCCACATCCTGTCTCAATGTTTTACGGACTTAGAAAAAACATAGAAATTCACAGCCTTATTCTCTATTCTGAGGTGACCCGAGATCCAATTACCCCAGATATCTAGCTAGCACTACCACCCAATCTGTCTGTCTGTCCATCTGTCTAACACCACCACTTTGTCTGTCAGTCTGTCTATCTGTCTAACACCACCACTTTGTCTGTCTGTCTGTCTGTCTAGCACCACCACTTTGTCTGTCTGTTTGTCTGTCTGTCTGTAGCACCACCACTCTGTCTGTCTAGCACCACCACCCTGTTGTTCTGACTAGTATGAACATGTTTCTCATCATCATTACAACACCACATATCATACTACCCTTTCAGACTAGTCCTGTAAAGTAGCTGATTGGTCTACAAACCATTTGTGACACTGCTGTTGTACACCGCCCACCCAGTCTGCAACAGAGGACAGGAGGGGAAGGGTGAGGAAGAGAGAAGGGAGTTGGAGTGAGGAGTGTTCAGAAGAGAACTGGCGAGTAGGGGAGGGCATGAGGAGAGGAGGGGAGAAGAGAGAAGTGTTCCTGGAATTCTAAACTCCAGGAGGTTGGAATTCCCATGGACATCCCAAAAAGAGGACATCCTAAGGATCGCATGGACTTTCTTAAGATGTCTTCTGCTTGCTGGGGACTTGAGCTATCATAGTAGAATACCGTCTTAGTTTCAAACCTTTCATTAAAACTCACCATTGTTGTTTTTCCTCCGGTGCAGAAAGAGCTCTAACAAAACCAAAGAAAATAAAGTATAGAGCTCATTTGTATTTGTCTGTTTCCACCAGGACTTCACAGTAGAGTATAGCTTTGGCTTCTGCCAGGACTTCACAGTAAAGTGTTGTCATTCTGACCTTCCATTCTGACCTTCCAATCTGCAAGGTCTTTAATTGAACCAACTGCTTCTCCTTCCATCTCTCTGAATCTCTTCATTTCTCTTTCTCTCTTAACATCTCTCTCTCTCTCACTATTGCTGTTTTTCTTGCTCAGGGACTCTTCTTTTCAAAGAGATTTATCCTTTCTCACCACTCCTCTTTCTCCTCAGCTCCATGGTCAGTTAGTGGCCCTCAGGGGACTGGAAGGGGCAGTATAGCATTATAGCAGTAGTTTTGTTGAATTGGTAAGCACTAATGACAAGATCAGACAGGCAGTAGGGCTATTTGGACCACACAACAGATGGGCCAGTCTGTTGATATGTGTCTGGTCCACTCTAAACTGGTAGTTTTGCTGTGAATGAAAGAGGTCTGTCAAACATGGATAAAGTGTCATTTCGGTAATTCGTTTTTTTCAAACCACTAGAGAGCATTGTGACATGAGAGGCTATATTTCCATGGCAGTCATGATGTTATTAATTCCATCCAGGGCAATAGATGCAGCAAAGTGGATAACGGGACTCCTCCGG
This sequence comes from Esox masquinongy, assembly GCA_016801175.1. NCBI lineage: Eukaryota > Metazoa > Chordata > Actinopteri > Esociformes > Esocidae > Esox > Esox masquinongy. The sequence goes on along the minus strand of JACXGI010011801.1, from coordinate 15,574 downwards.
AATTTCACATGTTGGGGAAAGGAAGGTCGTGGGAAATGCTGATGATTCTCCCCACTGACCCCCAGCCAAACTAGTCTACATTTAGGTTAGCTATGCTAGCGTGCGAGTATGTATGTATGTGTGTATGTGTGTGTGTGTGTATGTGTGTGTAGCCATATGTCGAAGAACAGGAGAATCTCACTTTTAAAAGTTCACATTCTGTTAAGATATACCAAAATATAATCCCTTTAAAAGCCCTCCTCAACTTTTTGAAAAAATGCTTAGTGTGATAACATCATCTTCCTGAGAAGGCTTGTCTTGAGCTGGCAAATCATTAATTTATTCGTAACATTCCAAAACAGAAAATCTGCATTTTAATATCTTTAATTAAAAACCTTTTCACTTACACTGAAATAAATTATAGACTATTTCATAGACACCTGGAAACACTGGGTAGTTACTGTAAATGTTCCTAAGGTGTGAATGTTGCTATTTATCAAAACATAGGATAATGTAGTATTTAAAGGGGGTGACATGTTTTTCTTCCTCTGTAGGTACCAAGGCCAAAGATGGTGTTGGGTCAGGTAAGATACTATTTACTCTTTAATAGGTGATATCACCTGTTCATTAACAGGTTATCACTGCTACAGCTTAACAACAGTTACATTCTATATAGTGCTGTATATTTTTAGCTAGGACCAAATCAGAAGAGCCCTAGTCAAAAGCAGTGCACTTTGAAAAGAAAAGGCATGTTTCTAGTCCAAACATCAAAGGGGATTAGACTGGTAATGGCCAGCAGGGGTACTAAAGAACACAAGGTGCAACCGGAATTTGACTTCCACTTTTAAACCAGCAAATGGTGCATGGGGCCTGTCACATTGAATATACTCAGTTTGGGTTAGATGTCTTACTCAAGTAACAAAACAATGTGTTTTTGTGTATTTGTGTGTGTGTGTATGCGTGTTTGTGTGTGTGTGTGTGTGTGTGTGTATGCATGTTTGTGTGTGTGTGTGTGCGTGTGCGTGTGCGTGTGCGTGTGCGTGTGTGTATGTGTGTGGTGTTGCAGCTAAGGACCTTGCAGGTGGAGCCATGGGGAACATTGCGGCAGCCACAGGCCTGGGAAAAAAGGAGGAGTTCCCGTCTGACATCAATGTATGAATGTCATGCCCCTCACTCACACACATACACACACACACACACAAAGATGGACATACACACACAAATGTAAGAACAAATGTAAAAAATTTTCATTTTAAAGCTTCCTGTTCTAGGGGCTGAAGGTTAGCACAGTTAATTTATCTGGCTAGCCATGTTGTGGTCACTAGTCTTGCAGCTAACATTAACTACCTAGCCTTTCAGCTAACTTTAACCAGCTTGCCTTAAGGCAAATGTTAACCGGCTAGCAAGACATTCAAATATCATTCTGTCAGTTAGCCAGTGAGTCAGTCAGTTATTCAGTCAGCCAGCCAACCAGTCAGTCAGTTATTCAGTCAGCCAGCCAACCAGTCAGTCAGTTAGCAAGTCAATCAGTCAGCCGGTCATTTACCCTACAGCTAAACTAGAGCCATTGATAGTCCGGCGAATTACTTTAAAAAAATGTCAGCTTCACTACTACAGAGGTTAAATTTAGGGCTGAGTCACACATGTTTTCTGTTTTGTGAATGGCAATAAGTACGAAAGAAGGTCTTGGTTTTCTGGTGTAGCACTTAGAACATCACGTTGACACAATGCTGGTAGCAAGACAACCCAAGACCTGTGGTGGAGCTCTAGGGTTAGTAAGGTCAGCATCAGTGTCCAGACAGCAGAATCCTCTCCCCTCTCCTGTTCTCTCCCCTCTGCTCCTGTCCTCATCTCATCCTCTCCCTCCTCCTCTCCTCATCTCCTCTCTCTCCTTCTCTCCTCTCCTCCCACTGCTGCCCCCGGGCGACCTTGCTCAATGTCATAACAGTTGGTTTACTATCAGTTAAAACACAGTAAGAAGCAGGTTAAATGTATGTGTGTGAGAGTATATGTGTGGGTGTGTGTGTGTGTGTGTGTGTCTGAGGGAGGTTATATGTAAATGCCTGTTTCCTCAAAGATGGCGGGGGCTGGGTTGATTTCCTCGTTCTTTGACATTGGGACTAAGTGTTGAATTAAACCCAGAAAACCTCCACACAACATGTTAGCCATGTGACTCATCCTCTTTCTCCCCAGTGAATACTAGCCCTTGACCCAGCACACTGTGTTCTGGTATTACTCACCATATAGACATCTTTATAGCCACCTCGTCAACCTGACCGCTGTTATCCTGTCCCTGTAACTAGTACAGTCTATATTAACCCCAGCCAGGCCTGGTTGATATTAACCCCAACCAGTCCAGGTCTATATTAACCCCAGTCAGGCCTGGTCTATATTAACCCCAACCAGTCCAGGTCTATATTAACCCCAACCAGTCCAGGTCTATATTAACCCCAACCAGTCCAGGTCTATATTAACCCCAACCAGTCCAGGTCTATATTAACCCCAACCAGTCCAGGTCTATATTAACCCCAACCAGTCCAGGTCTATATTAAACCCAACCAGTCCAGGTCTATATTAACCCCAGTCAGTCCAGGTCTATATTAACCGCAGCCAGTCCAGGTCTATATTAACCCCAGCTAGTCCAGGGTATTACTACTACCATCACTACTACAACAAAAACTATTACTACTACAACTACTACTACTACTACTGCTACTACTACTACTACTACCACCACTACTACTACTACTACTACTACTACTACTACCACCACTACTACTACTACTACTACTGCTACTACTACTACTACTACTACTACTACTACCACTACTACTACTACTACTACTACTGCTACTAGTGCATATTCTGTTACTACTACTGCTTGTACTACTACTGCTACTAGTAGATAAATAGAGTAATCTAGTTAGACTTCAGAGTGCGGTAATCTTGTGTGTATTCAGAGAATGCTTGGTCAGTTTTGCTTTAAACCATGATCTCATGCTCCTTGAGGCTGTTCCAAAGAGTCCAGTCAAGTCAATTCAATGTGACCACTCCAGTGCCGACAGAGGCTGAATGTGGGTCCCAAATTGCACTCTTTTCCCTATATTATACATGGTATGCTGGAGTGTAGTACACAGTTTCAAGGCAGTTGCGTGTTCAAAGCCACATAGGACAAGGCCAAAGTACTGCCCTATAGTGTAAACAAGGGTACACTTGGAGACCCATCCCTTGATAATAGGATTTGCGGGCGATCAGTAAAAACAGTAAGGCATTCCAAATACCACCCTATTTCATCAGAGTCCTGTTGAACAGTAGTGTACTATAAAGGGGATAGAGTGCAGTTTTGGTCTTAATAGAGTATCTGTGACACTGGGATTATATCCTTCTCTTTACTGTGACCTAATTGTCCTGATTAGTGTTAGAGTTAGCAACTGTATCCAGGGGGTGGGGTTTAGTAAGTGGTGACAGGTCTTAATGAGTGTTTGAGTTAGCAACAGTATCCAGGGGGTGGACTTTACTTGAGGGTGAAAGGTCTTGGTGAGTGTTAGAGTTAGCAACAGTAACCAGGGGGTGGGTTTACATGACAATGAAATGTCTTGATGAGTGTAATGCCTGGCTCTGTTCTTAAGACCGACTAATCACATAACAGGAAGCCAGAGTTATTACCTGCCTTATCTGATACATCTCAATGGAGAACAGAGTGTTTGCCTGTCTGCTAGGTGTAGTTTATACTCCCAAACTGTAGTCCAGTAGGCTGTGTAATGTCCTGTTATTATCAGGTATCGAAACTACTGTACATACACAGTTACTCTTGTAAAATGTTATAAATCATCTCAAATATCAAAAATGGATAAATACATAAATATATATATAGTACATAAAATGAGAATATTGATGTAAGATCTGTCTTTATTTTTAAAATGATTATTAAAAAATACATTTTTATAACGTTTGTGTGGGTGTGTGGGTGTGTTTGTTTGTTTGTTTGTTTGTTTGTATGTATGTATGTGTGTGTGTGTGTGTGTGTGTGTGTGTGTGTGTGTGTGTGTGTAGCCGGAGGAGTATGGACAGGAAGCCATGGAAGGAGCGGCCCAGGGAGAACAGCTGGAGGGAGAAACATACGACGAGAACCAGCAGGTAGGAGGGACCACACATTACACACACACTATACACACACTACACATGTAGAATAGACACACTACACAGAAATATACAGTGGAATGATATGTGTGTGTTTGAGCGTGTGTGTGTGTGTGTGTGTGTGTGTGTGTGCATGAATGTGTCATTGTGTGTCAGAGGCTGAGACAGATGTTTTTTTGGGTTGAGGCTTAATCTGAAGCCAAGAAATCAACAGGGAACCAATGTTGAATCAAAGAATTATCTGGGAACCAAATTTTGCATCAAATAAGCTTGTATATAAGTAACAGTTCAGGATCAATTTAGTGGTTTATTTACTGTAATAGCATTCTGCTTCTGCATTAATAATACAGGAAAAAAATCTATCATAGAAAAAAGGATGACATTTAAACTCTCATCCTCTCAGTGAAATTGCTATTATATTTCTAAATGTTGCAATATCATATTTCATGAAGATCTTCTTCATCCTTCCTCCAATACATTTCTCTTGCTTTTCTACCTTCTTTCTGTTGCTCTTCCAGCTTTCTCCTCTCCCTGGCTCTCCCACTATCTCACTTTCTTCATTCCTCTCTCTCCCTTCCCATGCTCTACATCGCTCTCTCCATTTCTTCACCATCCCCCATTCCTCTCCTCCTCTTCCTCTACCTCCTCCCCCTCTGTCATCTCATCTGTCGCTCTCTGATTCATTCCTTCACCATCCCCCCATTATAAAGCACTGTGATATAGCACTAGCTGAATGGGGTGTGGTGGTGGTGGTGATGCTGACGTCAAAGTTGCAAAGCATTATGGGCAGCGTCAGAGGATTCCCTGCATTGCTGTGAACATGTACTTTAGTGTCTCTATAGCTTCACACACCGTCCCTGCACAGGGAAGCGATTGTTATGTGTATCAAAATGATTACACACCCATTGTTTTTCATGGATTAAATTGTATGAAAGGCGGCCATACGTGACCAATAGAGGCTGCTAAAAGATGCTAGATTTGGCAGCTAAACTAGCAGAGAACGCTGCCACGGCCATCACTGCTGTGTCCTTGTGGCTGCTGTTACAGCTCCTGTTAAGTAGCACTGCCCCCAGGTGGTGAGAGGGAGTCATGACACAGGAGGGACACTGATAACATTATTATGGGGGGAATATGGTGGGGGGAATATGCTGGTGTGGGGTAGCATCGACCAGCTCTCAAACCGGGCTCCAGCACACCCAACACTAAAGCGCTCGCACCAAGAGAACTGAGCGTGTTTTACGTCACTAACTCTGTACTGATGTAAGTGAAATGTAAATTGTCCCTGTGCTATTAGGCTAATGGAGAACACCGTGTCCTCATTACCATTTTCATCACATCCCAGTGCCCCCATGGCACTGAAGGGGTCATTAGATGGGACCAATTTTGGATGGGGCATTAAACAGGGTCCTGACTCTATAGACCCCATAGCGGTTATGATAAGAGGAGGGGTGTTAAACCTGGGGTCCTGGTGATATTTCCAATCTAACCCTCATACCACCATGGTTTAACTACTGAAAAAAAGCACTTATAAAACGTATGCAATCAATTATGTATGATAAAAGTGTCAGCTACATTTCTTAAATGTAAATGTATGTCTGGTTAGATAAATCTGACTAATAGCTTGTCTGGCAACATCCACTCCACTTATGTCACCTTTGTTACTCAGCCTGTGTGAACTCTGTGAGACCAAAATGCCCACACTTCTCCCCAGTGGTGGTTTTAGTGATTTGGGGGTCCTTGGCAGAGACTGGTTGAGGCTCCAATATCATCTATTTTGTACCTTGTTGTCATTATCAAAGCCACACCAGCAACATATTGAACATACCTTCTTTCTTTATCAATGAATGGAACAGCCACTTCCAAAGACACTTGCATTGCTTCCGCTTTCAGTAGAGTAAATCAATTAGTTTAAAAATAATTATCTGAAGGGTACACACTGCCTTATTAGCTACGACTACAATGAGGCACAAAGCACTTAGCCATGTGTACAGTTTCTTAATCATGATCAATCAAGGGCTTTTATATACCTTCGTTGTCTCACTATGCTGCACCTTTCCTTATCTGTCAGCTGGGAGGACCACATATACCTGAAACAGACGTAATATTCTGTCACTACACTGTCAGAGCTTTCTTGGGGAGCCAGGGGAGGGTAAACATCAACATAGGTAATTTGTGATCAGCAGCACTGTCGCTATCGCTACCATAATCAACATTGTCGTCCTTATAATCGAAATGTGTGATGTTAGAAGAACGTCATGATGGAATTGAATCAGTGTCTTCTTAACCTGTGTCTGGTGGCCGTTCGTGATGTTCCAGGTCAGGGATAGCACTTTCTTATGCGACTGTCAAACCGTCATATTCAGTAGTAGCCGCAGCCGTTAAACTATTCACGTTTATGACACAAATAGTAGCCGCAGCCGCTAAGCTACTACTGTTATGGACACTCACGCTATTTTCCTCCTTTTTTCTGCCCCGGTCACACATGAATGTTTCATATTTTAAAAACTTTGCTGTCCTTCTCTTGTGTAGTGTAGCAGGCTTAGGCTGAGTGAGTTACCTAACATCGTTCAGACTGCTGCATGAGAAACAATATTGGACAGACCATTTTAGTAAGCGAGGGGGGTTCGGTCTCAAACATAAATAATGCATTAGATGGCATGATTTAATTTGAGTATCATTTTGAGTAACACGATCAGATTTTCAGACAAAAAATAAATGTAAAAAATCTATGTATTATTATATTTTAAAAAATATATTTCATACAGAATTTTCACGGGCCCTGGGCCTTCTGGGGACATAGGCGGCTGCCTACCTTGCCTAATAGTAGCGACCACCGCTGCTTCTCCATGTGTAGTGCATTGCATTTCACCTGTGTTTGTGTGGCCCAGGAAGGTGATAGGGTGCCATTTGTCTTCCTCTCTCTGAGCTTTGTCCCTCTTGCCTCTCTCCAAGGAACAGAGCCAGGACTACGAACCAGAAGCATAAAACCATCCTTCCAAATCTCCATCCAACCAGCAGCACAATAATCACGTTTACTACAATAAAAAGGACAAATGCTGAAACTAATAAAAAAATGTAATCCCGTTGCAAAAAAAGTACAAAAACAACAAACCATACAAAAATGTTCTTCCTTCTTCAAGACAAATGTTTTATGATGATTGATCAATGCTATATTGTAAATGTCATGTTACTTCTCTAAATGTGTTGGGTTGGTGTAGTTGTTTCTTGAGGTGTATAAGACTCCGGTCCACACCCATGCCCTCTTTGTCTCGTTTCCTTGATTCCCTCCCAATGGAATGAGACCGCAGGGCTGGGCTGGGCCGAGCTGGGATGTGATCTCTTTGTGTCTTTCTGTATTTATAAATGTGAGATTATAATAGATGTTTTATTCTCATCTTCCCAACAACGACGTTGAGAGTGGAAGAAATAAATTATGTCCGGCTGCAAACTGATGTGACTACTATCAATGATGTTATTTTACATGTGTTCAAATGCCTGTCGGTGGGGTCTCTCTTGCATTTACTTTCAAAGCAAGTTATTTATTTAATGTTTTTCAAGTAAGAGTTTTATACATTGTCTTTATAGTTGCTTGTGAAATGTATTCCGGTGGATTTATGTGTTAGAAATTGACAAACTGTACATGTTTGTGTGTTTGTGTCTACTGCAGATTTGAACACGTTAAAGTCAGTATATTATGTCTTGAAATCATAACGGTTGTCATATCAATGTGTGCTTTAAAGTGCAGGACTTGTCAATATTAAGGTTTATGTGTCAAGCCAGACCAACACACTCTGTAAATAAATTAAAAACAAAAAGAAACAAAGTGTTGTTTGTTTATTAGAACCTCAGTGTTTAAACCAGGCATACAGTACACCTCCCAACATGATGTAAGACTACAGAACATATACACTCGCACACACACTCTCTCCGGCTTTCTCTCTCTTTGTCTCTCTCTCTCCGTCCCACTCTCTCCCCTTTCTCTGATTTTGTTGCGTGTCTGTGCTCCGGTGTCGATGTGTCTGTGCTGATGTGTCTGTGTTGTTATGTGCAACAGACGGAACACATTGTTTTGAATCTGCTGACGTCGGGCTGCCATAGCTGGGATGCCTGTCTGATCTGGTCTGTTTCGGGGGCGTTTTGTTTGGCTAATCCAGCTGGTTGGTTCTGCAGCCTCAGGCCTGGTGGTGTCAGCCTCTGACTGGGGGTATTAAACTGCTCGTCTCTGGACTCTCCACACTGTCCCTCTCACTGCTCCTGCTTGGACACGCCGCCGTTCGGACGCAAATCAGGGGACCTGAGCCAGAAGACCGGAAGAGACGGTGCACAAAGGACCAGGGAGAAGAAAACACCATGACCTCTTTTAAGAAGTCGTTTGAAGGGCTGAAGGGAACTACCCAATCAGCTGCCAAGGGAGTCACGGAGCATGCAGGTGGGTTTGATGCTATTAGCCCTATCAGACATCACACAGGGAGTCAGAGAAGTTCAGCAGTACCCACGAAGAACTGACTTAAATCATCTCTTTCTGCTCTACATGCGATTAGACAAATGCCATTGAACGCACACATTGTTAGCTCAATGCATTTGCTTGATGAACTGGAGTATAATTCAAAACAGAAACATCTGGTCTGCACTTTAGAAACATCAGTCTAATATGCATTATCTGTATCCAAGGCAATAACAATGATAAATTATATGCTGCATAAAGTCTTCCAATGATCACATTTAAAAAAAAACAAAAAAACAATATGTTCATAACCATGTCATAACAGCTGACATTATATTGTTATCATGACCAACGGTCATGTCTGTGCCGTGATTCCAGTCCAGGCAGCTGAGGAGGCTGTACAGCAGGTGGCAGAGTCCTCCAAGGAAACGACCAGTATAGGTAGTGTACACAGATGCACACACACCGCATCAGAATGAACACGGAGGCTTTCATGAGTTTCAAAAACGTGCAAGATCTGTTACATATGGTCACATGTTTGAATCATCTTGTGGTAAATGTGTTTTTGTCTGTCTGTGCCTGTCTGTGCCTGTCTGTAGCGGCCACAGAAGCCAGCCGACAGACTCAGGCAGCTATCGGAACTGCAGCAGACAAGGCTACTGAAACCATCAAGGACTTCGGACAGAAGCTGGGGACTAAATAATCCCAACCACCTCCTCTTTTATCTGAAACGGCATCCCCTCCTGTACTGGTTTTGACCAGGGCTCCTAGGGCTCCAGTCAAAACCAGTGCTCTACATAGAGAACAGGGTGCTATTTAAAACATCTCTAGTCTGGTATCAATGGGAGGATAAAAGGATCACCAGCAGAAAATAAAATATTTTTTTCTTTCACAACACAGAACAAACATTCCACATGGAAAAAGGTCTTGGAATCCTTCCCCAACGGCTCTCTTTTCCACCTGAGTCTTAATGCTTTCTTTTTGTTTCTAGTGTTCATTTCTATTTGATTATTTTACCAAATATAATAAAGAGCTGAGTTCTCTTGAATCAGAGATATCCAACTTTCACAGCACACACGAACCCTCACACAAATACTCATTATGGGACCAGTACTCCCAGTGACTAGAGCGCCTGTACTCAAGACTACACTTTGCCAAAACACAACCTTTGTGTATTCATGGGAACCTATTGACACTAGTGAGGTGGGATAGCCTGGGCCATCACACAGTTAGGCCAGGAACAGAAGGGTAGCAGGATTGAATCCCTGAACAGACAAGGTAATCTGCCTCCTCCAGGGACAACAGGGTCACCGTCAATAATGGCTGACCCCTGGTCATGACCTCTGAGACTGTCTGAGGGGGAGGGGCATATGCAAGACACACATCCATCACAAAGCACTCTTGTAGTACCTGTGGGTGGAAGAGGGTAAACCCAGTACACACACCTTGTGGGTGAGCATTTGTCTTTTAGAACTCGCTACCTCATACTCAGGACATACTGTATCTCACTACTTGCCTTAATTTATACATGATTAACAGTCTCCGTATTTGCTGAACGGTGTTTATCGATGCATATTTATTATCATCATCACTATGAATAGTATCACTATTATCATAATCATCATCATTATCACTATCATTATCATAACCATCATCATGTCACTATCATTATCATCACCGTCATCAGATCACTATCATTATCAGCATCATCATCATTACCATCATTATCCTCTTCATCACAATTATCATGATCAGCATCATTATCACCATAATCTTTGTTACCATCATTTTATTCACTTAATCAATATAATCTTCATAATGATCATTGTAGTCAGAGCCATTATTAATATAATCCTCATTATCATGTCACCATCATGTAATCCCGACCATTACCATAAAAAAAACAATCATCACCACCATCATCTTAATCCCAATTATTACCATCAAAATCTTCATCAGCATTGTCATCATAATCAGTATTATTACATTATCTGATCTATTTCCTCTAGTTCTCTAAACACACACACTCACGCACACACCCAAGCACACACACACACATACCCACATCTCCCTCTTTCCCATCACAGTGTTGGTTGCTAGGCAACCTCATTTTGAGCACTGTGAGGTGGTCAGGGATTGGCTGAGGCCTTGGAAAGTGATGGTGAGGATTCTGCCTGTGGAATGTTGGAACACGGTGTTCTGGCCAAGTCTGTGGCTCTGAGGAAGCTCTGCTACTACTGCCTACACACTACTGATGCCTGGTGAAATAATGGATCTGCTTGACTTGGTTATGATTGTTCAAGCTTTGCCAGTTTTATCATGTGCCTGTTGCCAGAATAAAATTATATTAAAGGATGCAGTCATAAAGAAACATCACCCACACAATTCACTGGTGCTCTTGTAAATGATAAAGCTTGGCTAAGATCAGATCAGATAGGTACAGCTTAGCTAGCATATGGTTTGTGAATTCCAAGAGAATATATATGGAAGCAGCCATATACGCAAAGAAACAAAATGCTGCTATGTATCTTATGGGTAAGGCGTAGCTGGTTCATCACACATGCAAGTTTTCACATGCAACATGTTTTTGTTGTTTTCCTGAAAGGAAGCGGTGTGTTGGGAACTACTTGCATTATTTACTGCAGGCTGCAACCACAGGGTGTCTCAGTTCAGCAGTGTAGTGTAAGTTCCAAGGCAAACACCATATTCAGCCCAATGTTCCTGTATGTGTGTGTGTGTGTGTGCGTGCGCATGTGCGTGTTGTTTAACCTCACCGCTGGTGCACTCATATCCTCATTAGAAGACAGTCAATTAAGTTGTTTAACGGAAACAGATGAATATTCCTCACAAACGCTTTGTATCTTTATGCATACAGAGTCTATACTGTATAGATATACAAACACACTGATGAGCCAAAACATTTTGACCACCTGCCTAATATGATTTTGGTCCTCGGTGTGCCGCCAATACAGCACCGACCCGCCGAGCCGTGGACTCTACAAGACTCCTGAAGGTGTCCTGTGGTATCTGGGACCAAGACACTAGCTGCAGATCCTATAAGTTCCGAGGTGGAGACGCCGTGGATCGGACTTGTTGGTAAAGTACATCCCACAGACGCTCAATCGGATTGCCAGGGCAACACCTTGAACCCTTCATGTTCCTCAAACTGTTCCAGAATGATATATGCAGTATTATCCTGCTGAAAGAGGCCATTGCCATCAGGGAATACCATTGCCATGAAAGGGTATACCTGGTCTGTAACAATGTTTAGGTAGGTGGCACGTGTCAAATTGATGTCCACGTGAATTCCCGGACCCAGGGTTTCACTGCAGGACATTGCCCAGAGCATCACACTCCCTCCACCATCTCGTCATCCTCCCGCAGTGCATCCTGGTGCCATCACTTCCCCAGGTAAACGGCGTACAAGGCTGTCCACTTGATGTAAAAGAAAACGGGACTCATCTCACTATCTCTATAACTCCAAGGTCCAGTTCCACTGCTCACGTTCCCATTGCAGGTGCTTTCGATGGCAGACAGGGGTCATCATGGGCACTCTGACCAGTCTGCGGCTACGCAGCCCCATACGCAGCAGGGTGCGATGCTCTGTGTGTTGTGACACATTCCTCCTGTAACCGTCATTAAAATGTCCTGTGACTTGTGCCACAGTAGACCTTCTGTCGGTTCATACCAGATGGGATAGCCTTTGTTGCCCTCATGCATCAATGAGCCTTGGGCGCCCAACACCTTGTCACCGGTTTGTGGTTTATCCCTTCTATCCCTTACTCACTGCTGACCCGGAGCACCCCACATGCCTTGCCGTTTTAGAGATGCTCTGACCCAGTCATCTGGCCATAACAATTTGGCCCTTGTCAAAGCCTCTCAGGTCTTTATTCTTACCCATTTCTCTTGCATCCAACATGTCGACTATGAGAACTGACGGTTTGCTTACCACCTAATCTACACCAGACCTTGACATGTGTCCTTGTTAGGAGATGATCAACGTCATTTGCTTCACCTGTGAGTGGTCAAAATGTTTTGGCTCATCAGTGTAAAGTACCTCTGTACAAGTGTAGATATACATAGAATATTTATTGTTGTTTTTTACTCTAGAGGGTAGATCAGTCTCTTTGTATCATTTCTATTCCATGTTGCTTTTCTGTTGCTTTGTCTTTTCTTCTCCCATAAAAACTCCCTCCATATCAACCCTCCCTTTTATTTTCTTCCCACCTATTTAGCACCACACCATCCAACAGGAGAAATATAGAAGACAACCCCTCTAAAAATCCATCCAGTAGTTAACCCAATAGACCTCAACTCTTTTCTCAACTGAATTTATGCAATGACTGTCAAAGGCAAGCTTTTTTCCCAGAAAGTTCACCCCAATCAGGGGGCAGACCGAGATGCTGCCACAGTGGACCACTTCAAAAGCAGATGATATCCGTGGCTTGTTGAACCAGTGGGGAGCCACAGGAACCTCTGACAGACCCTCCAGGCATACTCCTTTCAGGGTAGCATTGATCCACCAGGGAGAAAATGAATAGGAGGGTCTGTGGCCAGTGGGCGAGTGCGCTCGTACATAGCTAGCAGGGGACTAAGTCAACCGAAACTCTCCAAGATGAGACAGAAGAAGCGCCACTGAAGACGAGAATTGCACCTGGGTTCAAATACTAAAAATAAGTAACATTTAAATCTACATATACCTTATATGGAGATTTAAATGTTACTTATTTTTAGGAATTAGGATTAAGTGATTTTCTCAAGGGCGTAACTACAGATATTATTTTACCTAGCTTTGGGATTACCACCAGTGACCTTTCATTTACTGGCCCAAAGATCTGGATCTACAGGTTAGCTGCCTTAATGTTGAGACTGCACCTAGCTGTGCATTGCAACGTCAGAAGCCTTAGCGATAGAAAACACACTAGAAGTAAAAGCAAAGTAATTTATATGGTGCACATTTGTGTCTCTGAATGATTTCTCAATGGTGGTGTCTTTTTGAACTGACTGAGTGTATGGCATGTTCTCTGACCAATCAAAGGTATGTTTTGGTGTTCCTCAAGGCTCAATTTTGGGACCACTGTTGTTTTCACTATATATGCTGACTCCGAGTGATGTCCTCCCGAACCACAATGTCAGATTTCAGTGTTACGCAGATGACACACAGTTGTATATTTTGAAACACGGAGAAGCCCCAAAATGAGCTACTTTAGAAGGATGTGTTTCAGAAATTAGGAAGTGGATGACGGAGAAAGTTTTGCTTTAAAAAGCTTGTTTTAGGACAAAAACTATTGTTGGCAGATCTCACAGTGAAACCCGACGGTTGTATGGTCGTACCCCAAAAAAACCTGTAAGAAACCTCAGCGTTACCCTGACCTCTCCTTGGTTGACCATACAAAATATATTTTAAGAACTGCTTTTTTCCCATCTTCAGAACATCGCAAAAATCAGAAACCTTTTATCAAAAACTGATGCAGAAAAGCTAACCCATGCTTTTACACTTCAAGATTAGATAACTGCAATGCTCTTCTCTCTGGTTACCCCGATAAATCAATAAATAAACTTCAATTAGTGCTGAACAAGGCTGCTAGAATCTTAACTAGAACAAAAAAGTGTGGACACATTACTCCAGTATTAGCCTCTTCACACTTGCTGCCTGTTAAGGCTAGGGCTGATTTTAAGGTTTTAGTGTTAACCTACAAAGCAATACATGGACTTGCTTCTACTTACCACGCTGAACTGGTCCAGCCATACATATCTATATGTAACCTAAGATCACAAGATGCAGGCTGTCACGATCCAAGGAGGTTGCAGGACACAGGCGCAGAGTTGGTGGAACAAACGGGTATTAATTTTCCCCCAAAACATTTGATGCAACATGACAACCGCAACATGCAACAATGACTGATAAAATGCACTAGGACAGGAGGAACTTAAATAGGGACATGACAAGGGGGCAAACAAGACACAGGTGAAAGCGATAATGACAAAAGGACAGGCTACATACAAGAACAAAGGAAACAAAAACTAACAGAACAGGCTACATTCAAGAAGAAAGGCAAAAACCAAACAGAACAAGAACAGGACCTAACAGAACAAAAACAGAAACTAACAGGACAAAAACAGGACCTAACACAGGCCTTCTAATTGTACCTAGAATTTCTAAACAAACACCTGGAGGCAGGGCTTTCTCCAATAGAGCTCCACTTCTGTAGAATGATCCGCTGATTAAGGTTAGAGACGCAGACTCAGAACAAACCTTCAAGTCTCTACTAAAGACTCATCTTTTTAGCAAGGTCTATGATTAAGTATAGTCTGGTCCAGGAGTGTAAAGATGAATGGAAATGCTTGGATACTATCCACCCTTGCTGTCCTGCCAGACTTCCTGCCTGTTGGGCCATGTCCGGGGCCTCCCCCGGATAGGGCCACAGAGTCACTGGACCCCCCTGTCTCAGCCCCGAGGTTTTACACTGCTATATTATTGTGAGTAAGTAAGTAAGGTCAGTAAGGTCAGTTCTCCTTCTCCATTGTAAATCTTTGTTAATCTAAGGAGCGTGCTCTCTAACTTTTCTTTGTCTCCTGCTCCCTTGAAACTTAGGAGGACATAAGGACTTGGACCACACCTCAGGAGCACCAGGCTTGAAAGTCTCGTTGCTGTCCCTGTACAAAGTCCTCCTGGTTGGGTTGCAGATTAATACGATACCTGACGATTCCAGCTGCCAGTGCTTCAATTCGGGAGAGTTGATATCGACATATGTGTCTTCCGAAGCACATCCTATGCCGTTCTGGTTCTTATCAGGCTGCTTACATAACCAGGTAACCTCCATATTAATCCTTACGGACCAGAATGAACATACAACTTGACCGAGCTCCCAAGCACCCAAGCAGCCACAAGGTGTTCATAGAGCGTAATATGGCAAGACAATTAGATTACTAACCCTCCAAACCCAGTTGGTACTGCTCAGTTGCATTGCCATAAATGGGACATAACAACCTAACACAACACCACTACAT
>JACXGI010011800.1:0-23959 GCA_016801175.1 Esox masquinongy | reverse complement strand
AAGGTCTTACGCTGCTATATTATTGTGCTGGGGGAGTAGGGTCAGTTCTCCTTCTCCACTATAAATCCTAGTAGATCTAAGGAATGCATTTTCTAAATTTTCCCTGTCTCCTGCCGTTTTAAACTTAGGAGGACATGAGGTCCTGGCCCACACCTGAGGAGTACCAGGCTTGAAAGACCCGTTGCTGTCCCGGTCCAAACTCCTCCTGGTTGTATTGCAGATCAAGACGATACCTGACGATTTCAGCTGCCACTGTGCTGACACCTCCCCCTCCCCGTGTTGTCCCTGTCCTTGTCCATCTGGTCATGCTTCCCACCTGGACTAAGTTTAAATAGACTCTGGACTCAGCCCCCATGCATTTATTAATTATTACAATTTGTACTCTTAATATGTTCACCCGGCACAGCCAGAAGAGGACTGGTCACCCCTCTGAGCCTGGGTCCTCTCTAGGTTTCTTCCTAAATTTCTGCCTTCTTAGGGAGTTTTTCCTAGCCACTGAAATTCAACACTACTGTTGTTTGCTCCTTGGGGTTTTAAGGCCGGGTGTTTTGTAAAGGCACTTTGTGACAACTGCTGATGTAAAAAGGGCTCTATAAATAAATTTGATTGATGGATTGATACTTGTTTTATGGTCTAATTGGGGGAAAAATACCTTGGCTGAGAGGACAGGATAGAGGTGGGCCATGTCTGGCAATAAAATGGGTCAGAAAAAACTGATTGCTAGCCAATCCATCCTAATTTGTAGCCATGTATTTAATTGTTACTAAGGCATGTTGCGATACGGAAGCTTTCTTAAATCACAACCGAGGTCAAAGGAAGAGTTGTGGTGAATCTACAAGAAGCCTGGAAGTACTTACCACTATTAGAATAAATTATATAACAGCCTACCAAAGCAAATTTCTTCAGTTTTGCATTTTAAGGGAAAACACACAGAATACTGACCTGTTTAAAACGGAATAATTTGTGTTACTTTATCTCTATTATTAATGTTTCTTTACATTTACTTCAATGTTAAATAGTATTTTAAAACATATGACGGCCTATGTCTTTTGCAGTAGTGTACATGAATGTCTATGCATGAAGTAACCTATTACAACATAACTTTTAGTCTCCCTCTTAAAAAAACATGCAGTCCAAAATAATACTCCTACTGGACTCTTTTTGGTCTGTAAGCAGTAAAAGTATTGTTCTATCGTGGTTCACAATGAATACTTTGAAAACTGCATCCCTGCTCAAAGCTGTTAAGAATGGTTTAATTCAGGGGGACACTGTCAATGACCCAACTCTGTGAGAAATCAACAGGTGACCCTCGTGGCAAACAAACAAACAATGTTTCCTAATCACCAGCCTTGGCAGCCACACACAACACCAAGTAAGCATTCAGGCACAAGAACACTTCTTCACAACCACCTTTGTAATAAACTGAGTACATTCATCAGTAAACCATATCCTGTCGCATCTAGAAAGCTGAATGTAAGGGTTTATTAACTCCCTCAAAGGACATGTAGAATAGCTCAAACCAAAATGGAATTGTAGGCCCTCTATCAGCGTTATGGTATGTGACAAGCTAGAGAGAATGCAACAACACTGCCTAAGTCCAAAAATAGGTTTAAAGTGTGCTTGGTCAAGGCAGTTTCCACACTGCCTGGTATTCTGTTATACCTCGTCCAGGGAGTGTGGGAATGCACACCCCCTTCACCAGTACAAACACTTAACCAGTTGCGTCTACTTCATAGAAATGTGTTCAAAGCGTGCAAACACACACACACACCCCCCCCCCCCCCCCCCCCCCCCCCCCCCCCCCCCACCACCACCACCACCACCACCACCACCACCAGTCCAGCACCATGACTGCACATGCCCAGAAAAGTCTGCCCACTTCCTAAATCTGTATTCATTCAATTACTACCCAGAGTAGAGGCATTCCTTCTAAATTACCTCATATCTCAGTAATCAAAACCATACTCAGAATATGAGACAGAACCTGTGGACTGAATTTCTAGGAAGACACCATGGGAGTCCCTAGGCAGACAGAGAAGTCCAGGTTGCACCACAGACTACAGCCGTTACAACATCGCCTAAGCAACACCTAGAGTGAGACCCCATCACTGTAATCAGAGAAAGAGAGAAAGCAAAAGAAAGTGAAAGAGAAACAGAAAGACAAAAAAGAAAGGGGAGAGAAAAACACTGTTAGACCCAACTCAATTATGAGACAAGAGAAAAGTGGCACACTGGAAAGAATCAAGCAAAAAAAAATGGACTGAAAAATCTACCTTGCCCTAAACAAAGAGTACCCCTCACCACTGTGACTGACCCAAAATAAAGAATAACAATGAATGAGCATGGCCTTTCTTATGAAGAGAGGCTGCTATAGGCCCACCTGGCTCTTGAAGACAGGCTGTGTGCATACTGCCCATTAAATGGTGTAAATGGAGCTGCACATCATAATCTCCTGCAAAATGTATGACCACACTAAAGACATTTCCCTTTATACAGACCCTCATTGAATTTGAAACAAATCAAACACTAATGAACTTGCCCATTTGTTATGCAAAATATCGCAATGTGCAGTCACAGCAGTATATCTTAAGACTCCACAATGTAAACCAATAGTTACTTACTTTTCTTAGTCATTCATTCTTGAGCTATTTACATATTGTTAAAACAACGCAGATAATATAACATTTGAAATGCCTTCATCCTACTGAAACATCACTGGTCTATATCAAAGCCTTTATGACTATCAGGCTGGATACTGTGCTCTCCCATTGGATGTGCACAGCAGAAAGTAAACTCCAGCATCCTGTAATGAAACACAGCCAGGGATAAAGGCTAACAGCTATGTGTTAGTATAACAACATGCTTCACTACAGTCATTCAACCCAGAGACACTACAGCATTTCACTTATACAGATGACATGGTTACTAATGATAACTTCCACAAAGGAACCATAACAGAAATGTTTTTTTTATATGACATTACATATGGGATCAAATGGCTGGACCCCGACCACCTAATGCGTCACACTGAGTCTTGTTGTGTCTTGGCTCACAGACGTCATGTTAAACAATCTATGTAGCATAGCTTTTGTCAGATGACTCAATGTTATATTATCTCTCTGCCAGTCCAGGCTGACTGGCTTGGCTCTGCTGTAGCTGTAGTCTCTTCAACTACTCCTAGTGGCCTGCCCTGTCACTCTTTTTGGAGTGAGCGACATCATCGTCGCTACTCTGTAACCCCAAAGGTTCCGTGAGCCATAGGAGTATTTTTTTTATCCCATTCAACTAAGGCCAAGCCTGGCTAATAGGATAGAAGTGTCCCATATCTCTATGTAAATACATCTCTGTAATCGTTTTAATGTAGAAAGTGAGCAAGTTGTTTTTCCCAGTCAATCTATTTACGTGCTCACTAACACACGATCACAATCCCAGCCAGGCAGGCTCCGGCTCATGTTTTCCAATAGAAATCTAGGAGGTTCACTGAGAAGAACAGGAGTGGAGGTACTTCCTTTTCCAAAGACCCTGATTCCGACTGTTCCACGCTCATTAACCAAACATGACTCAAACAACCCCCCAGCCCACACCCCAACCAATCCTCCACCCACCAACCTCCCTAACACAGATCTGCTTGGGAAAGCCTTGACTAAACTCCAGCTGTCAGGCTTTTCCTCTGGCAGCTGACTTCTAGAAAACTCTGTGACAGTACTGTAGTTGCTTGCAGATACTGTTAACATCCTACTCATTTATCAAATTCCCTTTATTTCTATATATCCATACATATACCAAATAATCAATAAGAAAATTAACTAACCCCATGCAGTTGTTCGGCCAGCTGCAATGGCGCACAAAACAAAACATGACCTAAATCATTTAGGGAGAGTGTCCCACAAACTTTCTATGACACCAACCTGCTGTAACAGGCAGCTACAGTGTGTTCCTCTCAAAACGCAATGGCCCACTCGCTCTCTCTCAGCTTGGGGCCTGGCTGGTCAATGGGCAAGCAGGCATAGAATAAGTGACGTCTGCTCCAACCCTTCCGCAGTACCCATTTATCACAGACTTGACATATAGTATGTGAGTCTCCTTAGCGTTTTAGATATACAAATGAATAAATAGGAGGGTGATGCTCATCTAAAATATATGGTTGCATGTCATTATGTTACAGTGCTATTCACAAAGAACACAGTTGCTTGGTTATTATGAAGAGTACAGTTAGATAGTATTGATCAAGACTGGACTGGATGCAGATTTTCGAGACAAAGGTTCTGAAATGCTAAGTTTGTAAACAAAGAAAAAGAAACCCTGCAGAAACATTCTGTGAAGGGCTGATGTGAACTGCAGAAGTCTTATCCAACCTATCTATATTCTAAAGACAAACAACAATATCATTCTATAGGGACACTGGGTTCATAACATAAGAAGACGTTACTTACAACACATAATAAACAGTCTGGTTACTTAATAGTAACTAATCACATGACAGTCTCATCAGTTGGGCCTGCTGTTGCCTATCTCTGCTGGAACCAACACTTTCATAATTTCAACCAAAAAAGCATTTTTGTGTGTGTGTGTGTGTGTGTGTGGGTGTGTGTGTGTTAGACAAGGCTATCATTGACAAAGCTATTAAGGACAACTGTGGCTGTGCAATGGTTGCTTGAGCCATTGCCCTGAAACCCAACTGTCTTTGGAAGCAGCTGTCATTGCTCTGCAATTTTTAGAGCAACAAAAGGGATTGATAATATAAACAGATAGATAAGGCGCACACAATACCAACGTTAGAGAGAGGCACAAATGTCAGCATATTTTCTGTAAATAGTATGCGTTACAATTACGGATGTGTAGTCCGACTGACAATTTGTTTGGATCCATGTAAAGGTAATTTGGTTGGCTAAAACAGGATTTGGCTATTTAACAGGTTTACTCGTTGCCTGACAATAAACATGGGCATTAATAAATATGGTAGGAAATAGGCAATAGGGTTTGTTAATATTCCAAAGTGCAGAGCAATGTAAATAGTACTTGACATAGTACTGTTGTTTTTCAGATTTAGGCTTTCATGCGCAGCAGAATCAGAACTTGTGTTGTATTTGTTAGGCTACAGTGTAGCCACAACTTCAGAATCTCAGAAGTGGGGTTTTACCCAAATTCCGGCTGAAGGATTCACAGAATCTGAAAGGAACATGTAGGAAATGCAGAGTCCTCAAGCTAGAATTTCTGGAAAATCAGGGAATTTACTGAAAGTTCCCAAAAAGCTAATCAAAACAAAACACTCTGTTCTACTTCCTGTCTTCTGCAGCATGTTGCCCAGTTGCAAGACTGATTAGTAAGACAGACAAGTGTCAAACACATACAGGTTTTCGCGAAAAGCAAAACAACATTTATTTGGAGGGGGTTGTAGCATCTAAAAATTGGATTCAATAATTCCTGGACAAAACAAATAATGCACAATTATTTTCCTTCATTGACTCTGGATCGTTCTCCATCTGTTCATTAGTACCTTAGTTTGTCAGTTAGTTACATCCAATTTCAGACATCATAGGCCTGATTTACAAGAAAAAGTTTGTGAATTACCATACGAGATCAGACATTTACATATTGTAAAGCAGCTATGAAGATTGCTCACATTACTACATAAAACATTGCTGCTACTGACATACACATTCAAAAATGTCTGTAATGAAACAACATTTAGCGCAGATGTTGCAAATTCACAAGATATGCAATAACATTCATTCTGATCACACAACTTAATCTGTCAAACTCCGTGCTCCAGTGCTCAAATCTGGCACACATGATCAGGGATATGGTTCACATTATCAAACACAGGCCACATTTTGACTCGACTTGGGTGAATTATCTTGCCATAAAGATCTGGCACTTATAAAATTACACTGATTTGTCCACGGCGTGATGCATTAGTAATGGGGGAAGACATGTTTACTGTTGCCGTGTGAATGATTAATTAAAACGGAGGTCTAATATTGGGGTATTTACTCAACTTTGCGAAGAAGTGTTTTGATTGACAAAAGAAGTATAAACTAGATGCAATTCCTGTAATACATTTTTGATGAACTTTGAATTAGACAATGTAACACAAATTACAATTTGATTTATACCCTACGAAAAAAAGATCTAGTCGAATCACTCTTCATATAGTCATAGCACAAATTACAGCAAACTATAACAGTAACCAAACGTTATGATACTTAATTTGGTGTCAAATTGGTGCGTAATTAGAGAACAACCTAAATCATACGTGACTATTTCTTCAATATTTATTCCAGAATTTATTTTCCATAGCCCAGCGAATGCATTGCCAACTGTTAGGCCTACTCATTGATTAACAAATAGGCTATACTTATTCTTCATCTAATAAGTATTGCTCTGTACGAAACAGGCCTCGGTGAATATAATCGACTGTTTCGAGAAGAAAAACTTAACCCTCTTCATTCGCTTTTGAGTCCCCATTCGCAACAGCCCAGTCAACCTCACTCCAGATTTCAAAACATTCCTTACAAAGTGGCTGGACAAATGATGACTATTTACTAACCTGTATAAATTGTATAGTTAGGGCTGACTTCCCGACACCGCCACCTCCAACCACAACCAGTCGATACTTCTCCTGCACCGAGCCGTCCTTCCACCCAGCCATCGAGGACACGCTTCTGCACTCGCCGCTGCCTGAACACACCAGTATTGAGGAGACACCCACTTTTCAATGAAAGGCCTTCAGTTGAAAAAATGAAACGAAGGAAAATCACGAACCTAACTGACTAAAATGATAATGACGCCAACAATCCGTTCAAGTCTAGTGTATTGAAAAGTGCTCACTGCGTTAATTAAGGACGCCTGAGTCCATACGCCCTCCCGCAACAGCGTTTCTAACCACTGCGTTCAGTGTTGCAAGATGTGAAACAGATAGGACAGATCAGTTAGTCCAATACGAATGTCCGACGCTAGGGGCACTTCTCATGAGAGGCATGCACTAGTCAAATAGCCTATTATAACCATTAGGCTACTCATGTTAAGATCTTTTGTATTTCAGATACGGCTAACCATTTCTTTCAATAATGTGCTAATAACAAAAGAATAAGTGTGACATTGTTCAACAAAATGGAAACAACGATTAATTTGGCCTTCATTGGCTACAATGAGGAAATTACTAATGTCTTCATGTAATTAACATAATCCACCATAAATCTTACACATGGATGGGGATTTTAATGGATTTTCAAACATTCAGCTTTCATTTATCTCTGGTAGGTTAAATAAGCCTGTTTTCCAAGTACCTCATGCTTTTAGTAAAAAATACATGTTTACAGTGGTGGAGGGACTGCTTCTGAATCATTACAAAATCCCACTGGGGAAATATCATGGCCTTCTAAGGCATAAAGGTTGATACAAATATATGTATTCATATTATCATTTTCTATTATTTAGTTCTTTTATAATTAATTGTAACTTTTCAATTATTTGAATGGCGTTCTGATTCCATTTCTTCAGTTTGGGTTGGAAAAAGAAGGGTTAATGAAAAAGAGTAAATAATATCTAATCAGAATTTGGTTTGGGTGATCTCTAAAGTAACTCAGCCAGCTTGAATAGAGAGGAATAGTTGACTTGCCATAACGCCCACAAAACCTAGTGGCAAAATCAGAACGTGTCTCTTTTCATATTACACCATTCATTTATCCCATAAGCAATTTAGGAATCACTTCAAATAAGGTCGTTGTGTCGTTCATGCGTACCCCAGCTAAGTGTTTTGATAACCGTGTAAATCTCATCAGGACAAGGTCCATTTGTCAACATCAGTTAACTCAACAAAAAGTATTACTGAAAATAGACAAAATGATTGTTAAAAGTCACCTTGTCCTACAGATATTTACACAGTTATCAAAACGCAGACATGGTTTTGCAGACCATATTTAAACAGTTATGAAAACGCAGACATGAAATGCAGACCTTATTTGAAGTGGATCTAAAAATCCCAGAGGGAAGAAATGCATGAAGTAATAACTTACAAAGGGGGGGGGGGGTGAATGTTCTACCAATAGCCAATCAATGATATCCTAACACCTACAGCCAATCAGAGTGATACCCTAACACCAACAGCCAACCAGGGTAAAACCCTGAACACCAGCGCCAACATAACTTTGTTAAAACTCTGAGTTTAGCGCTTTTTTTGGAACAGATAATTACATTTTTCATATTTTCATTCAGAACGTATTTCTCTATCGGGCATTGATGCGGAACCGCTTTCTGACGTGTGAGTAATTACAAAATGCTGTAATTGTTTTTTTTACTGAAAAAATCCTACATAGTGCAGCTTAAAAAATGTTCAAATTTAACCAATACATTTGTCTAACTACAGTACTGTAGCTATCTGGCTAAAATATTGCCACCATGTAACCAAAACTAGGAGCACAGAAATGGAAGGACAAATCTAAAAGAGAACGTCTAAATATGTGGAGCATGTAGTAATGGCAGATTGTGACTGAGTAGGTTATGAATTGAATAGATGTGCCATAATAAATGACCTGTGTTGAAAACAAAGGGATTTGAATGTGGCCTAGTTATGAATTAAAACATTAAACAATAAAACATTTATGACCTGTTTTTTGGACAGTAATATTATTACTATTAATTTATTTTTTGGCCCGTTGTTTGGGTCCTAAACATTAAATTCTGTCCTGGGCCCTGTCATTCCTGTTGGCGTCCCTGAGATTTGGTTCAGGTTTTCTGTCTCTCTGTAGGTTACTCAGTTCATCTTTCCCTAAATCCTGACCAGTCTCCCTGTTCCTGAGAAACATCCCCATAGCATGATGCTCCCACCACGATACCTCACCATAGGGATGGTATTAGCCAGGAGGTGAGGTGCTTGGCACCAGACACAATGCTGAATATTTAGGCCTAATAGTTTGATTTTGGTTTCATATATAATATTTGAAGAATATTTTTTTTTCATGGTCTTCAAGCAGCATTTCATATGCCCTTTACTTAGGAGTGGCTTCCATCTGGCCACTGTACTCTACATAAAGGCCTGCAGAGATGGTTGTCACAATAGCAGGTTCTCCCATTTTTGCAGAGAAACTATTTTATCTTGGAGGTCTACAGAGAGATTGTTGGATTTCATCGTTTTGCTGTTTTCTTTGACATGCACTGTGAAGTATGGGACCTTTTATAGACGTGTGTGCCTTTCTAAATCATGTCCAATCAATATAATTTTTCACAGGTTGCCTCCAATCGAGTTCTAGAGACCACTCAAGGACCAAACACAGGATGCATCTGAGCTCAATTTGGAGTGTCATAGCAAAGGCACTGAATACTTCTGTATTTGCAAACATTTCTAAAAACATGTTTTCGCTTATAGGGAGGTGCAGGGAGCATTATAGGTAGTGTGTAGAAAACAACCATCCACTTTCTGAAAATAAAGACAAATGCATGAGGTGCTTTGCATATCTATTAATCAAATAATTTATTTATCTTAAAAAAAAAAAAGAAACTTAAATCTTTAAGTTTATAGCACACTTTCTATCTATGAGCATGATTGAAATGGCAAGGCAACATTTCAAAATCTCTTTCGAAACCTCCATCATTTC
This sequence comes from Esox masquinongy, assembly GCA_016801175.1. NCBI lineage: Eukaryota > Metazoa > Chordata > Actinopteri > Esociformes > Esocidae > Esox > Esox masquinongy. The sequence continues at coordinate 14,363 of JACXGI010011800.1, read as the reverse complement.
ACCTTGTTTCTTTCTCTTTTCCTCCATCACCTCATTTTCTCTCTGTCATTCTGTATCTCCTTTGTGTCTTGCCTTCCCAAAGTGTAGCTATATTTGGATATATCTTACCGTTTCTTCTGTATCAGTCAAGAAAAGTAACAGAGTGCCAATCAATATGTGGATGTAAATTAAAGTCTTTCAAGAAATATAATTCTACCCTTGTAATACAGTCTACAGTCAATATTTCATGGATTGAGGTTCAGTATAAATGTATTTACACTAAAAAGTTGCTAGTTAATTGGCACCACTATCAGCTGTAGTTAAGTTTGTGCCGTTTGGATATTAGCCAGGGTACAAATCACTTTGATATAAGGAAATGAAACAACAAGAAGTATTTTTTCATTGAAGCCAGCCAGCAAGCTTAGATGATACAAAAATGATTACCAGAGTTTAGATGATACATAAAGATAAAACATCTGTGACAGCTGTGAGAAAAACTGTTAAAAAACGAACTTTGCAAAAAAGTCTATGCTGAAAGCAAGATTTTATGAAACGTATATCTGCCTATCCGGATTCACATAACAACATACAAGTAATCACAGCATTATATAAGCAAATGGTAATCATCAATTCTACAAAATGTTAGCTTTATATTTTTTTTTATCAGTTAACCATTTCTATTGCATCATGTGTAATAAAAACATCAGAAAATATAAATAGGACATGGCCTCGGTGTCCCCAGTGGTAGTTACAGACCTGCTCCTAACTTACGTTTCTAAAGTTTATCGACTATTAGTTAGCTGAATTTGGGTTAATTAACACTAAAGCAGTATCTCTTGAACCATTCAAACAAGAAGGTCCAATCCAACTATTTCACATGTTTAGGCTATCCTAAACAACATTTCTCAAAAGTTTTTAGAAGACTACGACATTAATTTGCATAATTTGCATTAATTAACTCAAAAGCAGTATCTCTTGAACCGTTCAAGCTAGAGAGACCAAACTACTTCACATGTTTAGGATATCCCAATATAACATTCTCAAATAGTAAAACTATCACTTTATTACTTAGCATAGTTTGTAAATTTACCTTAAAACAGTATCTCCTGAACCATTCAAGTTAGAGAGACCATACCATCTTTGTTTCAGTTGTTTAGGCTATCCTAACTTAAAGTTCTTAAACAGTTATTGACTGTGACTCTATTAAGGGTGGGACTAAACTTGGTTTCACATGTCTCAGCTATCTCAACATAAAATTCTTAATGTATAAACTATGACTATACTAATTAGCATTAATTAATACAAACAGCATTTTTTACATGTAGTAATTTAGCAGACGCCCATTTTCAGAACGATTTACAGTAAGTGCATACATTTTCAGAAAGCTGGTTGAAACAACCACCCCGTTTAGTAGTGAGTGCATTCTAATCAATTCTAATCTGCAAAAGAGCTGGAAAGAAGACCATACAAATAATAAGCAAAATTCAACAACAGACAGAGGTGGAAGTGGAACTATTGCACTCAATAAAAATTTAAGTTTTTAGATGTTTTCTGAAAATGGTCAGAGACTCTGCCATCCTAGTTTTTAGGATAAGCTGGCTCCACCACTGAGGTGCCAGGACACAGAAGAGATTTGACAGCATGGATTGGGAACTCTCAAGAGCCCATTGGTGGTTTAATGAAGAGTCCGAGGAAAGATGTAAGGTCTGAGCATTGCCTGAAGGTAGGGAGGAGAAGCTCCTCTATTTGCTCTGTAGGGAAGCACCATGGCCTTCTAGCAGATACAAGCTTCAACTGGAAGCCAGTGGTGTTTGCAAAGAAGTAGGGTGACATGGTTAAACACTTGTTGGGCTGCTGCATTCTGAATAAGTTGAAGGGGTTTTGTGGCACACACCAGGAGAAGGGGCTTCATGGTTTGGGTTTGCCTTGCTTGCCATCATTGAATTCCACATTTTATCTATCAAAAAGCTTAAGATGAACTGAAAATGGCTCTTGCAAGAGGACAGCAATCCAACACACATTCATGTAAATCCACAATTTCCTAGAAAATAAGAAGTGAAGGGTTATGGAATGGCCGTTCAAAACCCAGATTCTAAACCACAGAAATGCTGAGGGAAACTATTGGACTGTACCCAAACATTTCACAGTGTAAGCAGTTCTAAATGGAAGATTGGGCAAATATTTCTCACAGTCATTGTAGACTTGATAGTCATTATATACAGACTAATAGACAGTTCCAAGAAACACTACATGAACCTATTTGGGCCAAGGGCAACATCAGCAATTGACGCTTTTTCTGCACTGAGGCAATTGCATTTATTAATACATGTATGCAAATTATAGTGTGTGCCTTTGTGTCACTTGTTTTAATATCTTCCCATAAAACATTAAATTGTTTTTTCCTCATCTTCTCTGTCTGTTCCTAGAAGGGCCCTTCAGGAAGACATTCTTTTGGACTCCTGAATGAACAAATTCCAAATGACTCCCACGTAGCACTAGCGGCATCTGAGGAATTTCAATTAACTACTGAAATCACAGTCTCTGGGATTGTAGAGGAAAAACAGGAGCGGTGCAGGAGTCCCTCCGTTCCTCAGGAAATATTGCCTGTTAACTATGTTAGAGGTCACTCTAAGGGTGATATGCAAGTTCAGTACAATACTCTGTGAGGATAGGTGAGTAACAGTATGAATGTACTCTTTCCTTCTCTGTAATACGCATTGTTGTGTTGTGTGAAACTCAAATGTCAATTACCTGTTTTCATAGTTGATAAAAAACTGTCTTCAGTGCTTATTTTAATGCAATTATCAGCCAGGGACAAACAGACAATTCATCTGTATGGCACAGAAAACCAGGGCCATTGACAACGTTGAGAGAAATTGTTTCTGAATGTGATTTTTGTTATTAAGCCATTCTCTATTTAATATTGACTTTTGTGCTGGAGGTGTCTTGGATTCTATTTAAAGACTCTGGACACAGCCCATGTGTAGCTATTGACCTTCTTGTCATCTGAACATACAAAAACATTGACGTAGCCCAAAAGGTCATGCACTCTTGTAATCTTCACCTGGCACAGCCAGAAGAGGACAGGCCACCCCTCAGAGTCTGGCTCCTCTCTAGGTTTCAACCATACTAGGGAGCTTTTCCTAGCCACTGTGCATTTGTTGCTGGTTTCTCTTTGGGGTTTCAGGCTGGGTAAAAGCACTTTGTGACAATGATTTAAAATGGCTTTATAAAATAAATTTGATTGATTCATTGCAATTTAATGAAACTAGATAGATTTGATTATAATGACTGCTTTTGTTTTTATTTCACCTGAAGTTTCCCTATACAGTCATCTAAAGTAAGTCCTAATGTTGAATAAGTGACAACAGTGAAATTATAGGTCTGATTTACAAATGGAGAGATATTTGTAATGGAAGAAATCATGTTGATTAAAAGAGGGTCTCCTCCGTCCAGTAAATCATTGTGATACCACATAAGAACAAGAACTTGAAAATATGAAAGTCACTGAAAAAAAATAGAATATTCACAATGTCTTTGTGATAACTACTTTGTGTAATGTATAATTTCTGCAGCTTTTTGGATTGTAATAGGGGGAGGACAAAGATTTAATTGATTGGAACACTTCATAGCCTGAAAGTGTTATCAATAATAATTTAAATCAATAATAATTTCACAGTTACAATAAAGCCTACCATATGCCTGTAAGTATTAAAGGAAACATACGTTTCCAAGTCAGACAATGAAATGCACACATTCTAAATCTTTCCATACAAGGCTGAATTTGCTGTAATAGAGGAATTTCTGGCCATCTATACCACTGAGGACATTTCATAAGGGTGAGGTGGAGAAGTGCTGTAAATGTGTGACTGCTTGGAAAGTGAGAATGTTGATTTGGATGAACTTCAAATCTTGACACCCATTCAATACTTGGTAAAAACTGAACACCTAGCATGTTTGTTGTATCAACTTTCACCCATCTTTATCACAATATTTTCATCAAGTAACTACATTACAGCAAAATTTGTTTTGGGACAGTTATGCTTTGCTTTATTACAGGTCCACTAATACTGCATTTAATAACTGGAAAAAATGACAGAATTAGTCTGCCTATGTTAATGCAGACATTGGATAAACAGTTTTTACTACCTTATAGTTCCTTAGTAAAAGAAAAGAAAGCAAAGCATTGCATTCAGGATGCTTGCCTGTCAACTGAATCTTAAGAAACAGAAAAACAGAGTTTTTAACATACGTAATGTTTATTGAAAATTAAAGGTAGGGCAGGGATATCAATTGAAGGACAGATGGAGTTTCTTCCTGACACAGATGTAAAAAGATCTCACAGACACAGAAAAGTACTTAAGCGTTTGGCCATAAATCGCTGTTTTTTTAAATATACTGTGTTCAGAGGAAACAGACGATGGAGGAGACTGAAGAGAAATAGCAGAAAGCATACGTTTCTTTGCAGATGAACCATGCCCAAAAATGTAGAATTCTCAGGTGGACAGCTGGTTTTCACCTTGGTTTACACCGATGTTTTTTTCTGGGAAAGGTTGATCTTGTCACCCAGACTTAACGCCATACCCTGTGAATACAGTAAGTGTTACTTGTCATGCATAGTTTTTAACAGACACCTATACATTAACCCTTGCACTACATCTGCATCCCAAATGGAAAACTAAATTGCTTTGACAGTACAACCACCCACTGAAAGATCTTTTGACACATTAGGACAAGTATTTATGATCTTAATCTCAACAATGTTGACTAAAAAACACAGAAAAAATTTAAATAATTTATGCAATAAATATCAAGGGGTTTTCTATAAATAAAGGATCCAAAGTGTGAAATAAGGGTTATAATTTCTAAATGATATAGTATAGATTAAGATGTGATTATCTTGCAGCTTCATGTTTAGTTACAAAAAACATTTGACACAATGAGACCTCTGTCTAGCAATACCTACACATCAATCAAAATGTTTCATGGGCACAGCATATTTATATCTAGTATACAGGTCTTTGTGCTTTAACGGGAAATATATTTTTTAGCATAATACACCTCAATTTCCACTTGCATCCAGGTACATCTTTTAGTCAAAATTCCATTTCTGAGCTTTGTCTTTCTAGTTGTGTGCACAAGCCATATGCTGCAGTAGTCAGACTTGCCCCAAAAATCTTCTAAACAGTCTCCACATAATCTAAAGACTAAAATGTTTTCGTGGGATATCTTTTTTTTCTGTAAACATCACACAGACTAGCTACTTCAGCCATGGTACATTGCTAGTGTTGTTCCACTCATTGACTAAATGGAGTAGGCATGTCATCTCTTGCTTGTCTACAAATACTGAAAAAAGGACTAAACAGTGTAGCACTAGACAGTGGCATCAAGAAGACCAACATGTCTATTATTTTCATAGTTGATATAATAAGAAAGTCTATTATTTTCATAGTTGATATAATAAGAAAGTAATTTACAATAATATTAATTGATAGTTCAATTAATAACTGGTATACTCAAGGTCATCATGCTTGCACCCACTGTCCTTGTTTCCTCCACACCATATCTGTCTTTGAAATTGCATTGGAGCCCAAACGGAAGAAGGAACCTTCATACCTCTACCCCAAAGTGCTTTCATTGCGAGGTGAGAAATGGAACAAGAGAATCTCAATTGCATTTCCTTGACACCTTGTGTCCTCAGTTTTCACCACATTTCCAAAAAGCATTTGATAATAAGGTGAGGGAAGGGACCTCTTATCTACTTATTTATTTGGAAGGAGAAAATATTTAGGGGGACAAAAGAAGATGACACTAATGCAATTGAGATTCTCTCCTTCTATTCTCTCAAGTACAGAAGAAGCAAGCATATGACAGCCATTAACATCTTACACAGTCTGAGTTACCGAGTGACAGACCAAGGTGCCATTATAACCAGTCTGTCCATAAACCATCCCCAGCCTGTTATCTCCAGAGTCCAAACACCTGGAATGGTCTGAGAGGGACTGCTGGGTGGTGACGTGGTGAGAGCTCCACCTAACAGTCTGATAACTTTTCTGGAATTTTTGTAGAATAGCTAAAACAGTACTCCAAGTGTACTGTGTTAGGGCCCAACTAATTTATGTGGGCACTTAAATTAGTTGGGCCAGTAACTGAAAAGTTTCTGGATCAAATCCGAGACCCAACAAGGTGGAGAAATAAAATAAAAATCTGCCATTCTGCCCTTGAACAAAACAGTAACCCTAAATGCTCCATGGTCACCGTCACAAGGAGTGTGATATGGAGGAAAAAAGAATTAAATTTTTCCTCACTTATCTACAAACCATTATTCATAATGTTTTTGTATTAATATAAAATTAAATTACATATTAAAAATACAAAATTGAAATATCATTACAGAATAATTACTCGCCATCAACTGTCAATCCTAAATTAGCTCAGGTGTAGCCAATCATCTTTAAAATCACAAACCAAGTTAATTGGATCCACCCACATTGTGGTTATTTTGAAGATGAACATCCACACAACAATATAGTGGTAGTGGGATGTAGAATGAGAGAATTGCCTGAAGGTGGCTGTGGAATCTCCCCTTATTGCTTTGTATGCAAACACCAAGCTAGTGGCGAGACCAGAGGAGCAGGGTGACATGGGCAAACAGGAGGGTTCTCAAGTGACAATCATCTGAAAAGAGTTCGGACAAGCTCGCCTGAATTAAATTGTAATGACTAAAAAAGTTCAGCAATTTCTGTAGCATCCCTCTGTTGGGTAATGAATGGCAAAGCAAGCCATCATAAGCACCAAGGCACTTTCAAAAGAATTCGGAGAAAAGGTTTGGAAAGACAGGATGGGAAACAAACATTTCAAAGGCCTTGAATATCCTTTGGGGCATGGTCAACGTGAATATCAAGTAGAAGAAGTACACACCCAAAGTGGGGTGGTTAATAATTAAAAAGGAGTACTTTTTAAAGGGGGGTAGGGCAGATGAATGCAAGAAACTGAGGCACTGACATGAAAAAATTCAAAAAGCACTTGTAGACTTTCATAGACACTGTATATGTTACCCTTTTGAAATGTTAAAATGAGAAACAGCAAAAGGCTGACTAACTCTAGCAAGGGTCATTGCTCATGTCACAGTGCATTGACATGGTTTGGCTGTATGCCGTTACTGAATGAAATTACCAATTGGTAGCTAGTTAGCTAGGACAGATTAACATTTCAGTCATTTAGCAGTCTTATCCAGAGTGAGTTACAGAAGCAATTAGGCTTATAGGCATTGTTTTACAGGTGCAGTGTCATTTTGACACCACAATATCTACTGGTGTGTATGACCAGAGAGCTCTATTGTCATGTCATCCAACAAATGTAAACGCAAGGAGTTTAATAAACAGCATGGCAACTTGGATAAGAACAGGTTATTTGGTCAGATTACAAGTAAATTACAAGCTCTTTGGTCATGCACTCTAGTAGTCTGGTCGGTGTCAAAATGATAATGCATGAGCGGAAATGAAACCTCATATGTACTGTAAAATATGATAGTGGACCTTTAAGGTTATGGTGCTGTTCTGCTTCCACTGGTCCTGGGGCCCTTGTTAAGGTCAATGGCATCATGTACTCTACCCAAGTATCAGGACATTTTAATCCAAAACATAGTTGCCTCTGCCAGCAGGCTGAAACTTTTCCACAAGTGGATCTTGCTGCTAGAAAATGACCTTAAGCACACTTCAAATTCCAAAAAGAAAGATATGGTTAATTGACCACAAAATAAACATTTTGATAAGGCCATTTCAAGCTATGGACTTAAATAAGCTCAAAACAAAGAAAAGCAGTAAATAAGCTCAGAACAAAGATTCTTAAGGATCTGGAAATATTCCGCATGAAGGAATGGTCAAAGAACCCTTCCAATGTGCTCTGAAAATAAAAATTTGGAAAAGGCTTTTTTCTTTCTGAAAAAAGACAATAATTCAAAAGACTGAAGCAAAGTCACAACAAGGCAAAAAGAGAAAAAAAAGAAAGGGAGGGTTAAGGAATGGTCCGTGCAAAGCCCAGATCCTAATTTGATTGAAATGATGACAAGAGAGCGGTCCACCATACATGCAAAAAAACTACTCAAACATTACAGCTGAAGCAGTTCTATAAAAAAACAATAGTCCAAATTTCCCCAGTCAATGTAAGACAGTTATAAGAAACATGTAACTGTTTTTGTCAACCTAAGGCAACATTTGCAATTCCAGCATAGTGTATACTTTTTGTTGCACATTTCTGTGGAGTTAAATTAGGTTAAATTCACCTGTAAACAGTTAAAACTATGATCTAAAATCCATGTCCAAACATGAAAAATAAAATAAAAAATGTCTAAGGAATAAAGATGCATTTTTTGGAGGTAGTCTGAGTGGCCCACCTGGCTCTTGGCTCGGATGCGGATATGTCCATTGACAGGGGCGTCTGGACCAAGGTGGATGGGTTTCTCAATGCTGACGTTGGCCAGCGCATCTTCACCAAAGATGGAGCGAGCATACAGGTTGGCAGCCATGAAGCCACAGAAGCCAGAGAGTGCCTGGTTGTAAAGATAGATTAGATGGAGTGAGTGAACATCACAACTACCTATTTGACTGAGTCAGATTGTTACTCGGAATGTGATGAGTTAAATACGGCTGTTACAAAAAACTCAACTGTCATTATAACTGCCTAAACAGTAGATTGATGAAGAATAGTAAGACAACTAATGATCCCAGCAATTCGCTTGGCCCCCTCCATCGGAATTATTCATATCTATTTTTGGAAGCTGGGGATGATTGAGTATCCATGTAGGTTTGACACCAGCGTGAACACTCCTAACCTTTCATCAATGTCATGGGATCTTTAGTGACCACAAAGAGTAATATCATTGACCAACTGATTTAATCCTGCCATATTTCAACACTTCTGTACCTTTTCTGGGGTCAGGCATTTCATGTTGGTGGAGCTGAGGATGTGGTGGAGGTACTCATTTAGGTCTGCAATGTTGGTATTCACGGTCACCTAGAATCAACAGTATTATTACAACAGTCCACAGAACACTGAAGAGTAACTGTCACAAAATACCTTTTCAACGTTTTGAGGAGAAACAAGGAGCCGTATTCACAAAACATTTCATCTTACCACTAGGAGGACACCTAAACTGCACTAAAAGTTCCTAGCTAAGAGTTTCCTCTTAAAACCTATTCACAAAGCTGCTAAGACCAACTTTTACTAAGGAATGGGGAGAAGTCTTGAGCTAAGAGAAAGGGCAGGGTAGACCCTTTTGCTATAGATGATGTTATGTTCCACGAACAAGCCATCCATGGGGGGGCCTCCATGGATCGGACTTGTTTGTCCAGCACATTCCACAGATGCTCGATTGGACTGCGATCTGGGGAATTTGGAGGCCAAGTCAACACCTTGAACTCATTGTTGTGTTCCTCAAACCATACCTGAACCATTTCAAATGTGATTCATCAGATCAGGCCACCTTCTTCCATTGCTCTGTGGTCCAGTTCTGATGCTCACATGCCCATTGTAGGCGCTTTCGGCAGTGGACAGGGGTCAGCATTGGCACCCTGACTGGTCTGCGGTAATGCTGCCCCATACGCAACAAACTGCGATGCACTGTGTTCTGACACCTTTCTATCAGTACCATCAACTTTTTCAGCAATTTGAGCTACAGTAGCTCGTCTGTTGGATGGGACCACACGGCCAGCCTTCGCTCCCCACGTGCATCAATGAGCCTTCGTTGCCAATGACCCTGTCGCCGGTTCACGGCTTTTCCTTCCTTGGACCACTATTGATTTTCCTGCTTCTAACACATCAAGTTTGAGGACAATGTTCACTTGCTGCCTAATATATTCCACCCACTGACAGGTGCCATGATGATGAGATTATCGGTGTTATTCACTTCACCTGTCAGTGGTCATAATGTTATGGCTCATCGGTGCAGAACGATGTGTCAAGTTGCCATATTGAAATAAAGATATTTAAAAAATGTAGGGTAAGTGTCACTGATTAAACATGAAACCAAGATTGACACTGACTAGTCAAGATATGTTCAGCTAATTGTCAGCCACTTACATGTCTGGCCGCTCGTAAAGAAATGCACGTTCATCTTTTGATGGTGCAATAATTTGTGCAACTGTGTGTCCCATCTCTAGCACCAACTACACCGGGTGGTCCAGCTATGGCCATGAAGTCGGCTTTGTTTCTTTGTAATTGGCGAATGAGTAAACCTAATGATTTGTCGAACGATATTGGGTCTGGAGAGGGCATTTATTGTTTGATGTAATATTCAAATGACAGATGAGTGAGATATGCGTAGTTCGTCTGCACTGCATAGCTGCATTTTCCCTGTGACCAAGTAGCGTAGTTGTCACAAACTCGATCTCCGGTGTTATTGGGTTGTTTCTGTTTGTTGGTGAAGTGACTGCATCCCTGACTAGCTCTACTATGATCATAATACACTCGCGATTAAGCTGATACCTTTTGAAATACTCTTAGGCCAAAAATTTAGGAGTCCTAAAGTTAGGACCAACACGCCCATTTTTTTTTTTTAAAGAGTTACTCCTAAATCAGCAAGTTAGGAGCTACTTACAGACTAAGATGCTTTGTGAATACGGCCCCAGATGTTTAAGGCTTGCATATAGTGAAACATCAAACATTGTCTTAATATTTTTGGCAAGGTCATCTGCTTTTCTACAGCTGCTGTGAGAGGCAGAGAGCCTTTTGTGGATAGAACATTAACCCACTAAATCAACAAGTTACTAAGGTGGCCTTAAATTGGTCTTTAGACATTAACCACAAATATTAGCCATTATTTTTACCAGTCATCTTTTTTCCTACTAAAAACTAGGGTGGGGAAATGCTGAAATTGGATAGTGTTACCCATTAACAACACAAAACAATCAACACAGACTGTTCTCCGGGACTAGCATAGATACCTTATTCTCCCACTCAAATTCAGCCCACATCTGCCTGAACTCTGCATCTGTGCACGAGGCTGGCTGAATGTAATCCATTATATCAATGTGGATATCACTGAGGACCACGCAGTTCCTGTCGCTGGCAGCTCCCGATACATCATACACTGAGATAGACAGAAGCAAGTGAGAACTAATGTCTTGTCTGGCGTGAAGAATTCTGCATGACAATTATTCCCAAAAAGCCTCTTACCTATGTTTCCAAATATGATGCCATTCTCTGTAGATGCCACTTTGACGTTTGCCTTGATGTTGGCAAAGTCATGAGGGGCCAGAGTAAGAGGAGAAGGTTTCTCAACCAGTTTAAGGTCACCTGTTGGATTGAAAGGTTTAAATCTGTATAAGACATTACCAATGGTAACCAAGAGAGATGGCCCTGAAACACTCTGTGTTCATATTTGTCCATGGTAAAAGTAGTCAGAAAGTTATGTTTTGGACCTGAATCCCAACATATTTAGAAGACAGAGGTGCCTAAAGTTGGCACATTATGTGTGCTCCACCCAACCATGACACATCCATGTCCTGTTGGTTTTTCTGTTAAGCCAGCTCTCGCGTTGTGAGAAAAAAATGGGTTCAATCAAAAGCGGCAATAATCTACCAAAGCTAAATTGTTGTAGCCCCTAGAAGAATATATAAAACATCATATATTATAGATCTATATATATAGATCTATATATATAGATCTATATATATAGATCTATATCTATATAGAACAACCAAGCATGGGTAAGAATTAGAACCACCAGCTTCCAAAGTGATTTGCTCCTCCTCATTGTCAAACAGCCAAGACAGTTAGGTTTTTAGACAAATTCACACTACTGCAAACCAAATGCTAGAGTAATAGCATGGGGAGATTTACCTGAAAATATATATTTTTTCATGACTTTCCTGCTGGACTGTGGAACAGTCTATGTGCATTGATTAATCTCAGTGAACCCAGAACTAAAATCTTGCGTAACTGGTCATGCTCAATCAAAGATGAACTGTGCAATTTCTGCCCACTCATTGTAAAACTGGCCCCAAAAAAAGAAATAAACAAATGGTCATATGTGTGCCAATTTGTGCTGCAACGTCATCAATACCAATCTTTTTTTAAACTTCAAATGTCACAAAGTGATTCCAATCATAGATTATGCATGTATAAACAACACAATTACACATCTAGCCCAAAACGGTACGATTACACAATAATTACAAAAATTGCAGAAGTTCTGGGTCCAGAGATAAGATCAGAAAAGGAATGAAAAGCTCCACCCTCAGTTAAAATAATCAACTAGTCTATGGGCCAAATCTTTTCTTTAGAAATTTCTAAGATATTAACACCTACAAGCTTACAATATGTCCAAAGCAACAGAAGTAATGCTGCTTGTTATCGAATGCAGATCTATTTTACAATTTGCAATACCTGCGAAAAGTAGAGATTGTGGTAAATTACTTCACACTATTTATTAACCTGCATCAAAAATTAGGATTTCTTAAAGGGATAAACCACCTAAATGATATCAATATCAACTATTAATCTTTTCAGTGATGGCAACATCAAATTAGTTACCTTAATCTCCTGAATGTTTTGTCATTCAGGTCAAAAGAGCCTTTCGGAACCACTTCTACACTTGGCAAATACTGTATGAACATTTTTGTTGAAATCAAAATGGATGGGGTAAAGAAATTATTACTATCAAATAGACAGATCCTACTGTCATATTACAATTAGACTAGAACCTCACCCAGTGTAGCTAGCTCCAGGGTGCAATTCTGAAGGGTATCATTTGTTTGGTTGACAACCAGCACGTCCAGCACAATGTCATACTGGTTGACATGGACATAGGCCTCAGCATAGACTGGGTCTGAGAAACCAGTCAGCTGGGTCACCTGCAATACAACATACAGGATTACAAGGTCCACACAAACTAGTTAATGTGTGGAGATCTCATTAATAATTAACTGAACTGTAATAGCTAATATAAATATGTACATTTCTGAAGAGGATTCTGATAAACAATTCATACCATAGTCTAAATCTAAGTCATGGTCCATTTTTCTCTTTCATGGCTGTTCCTGTGAATTAGACATAAATCGTTGATACACTTTATGGCCAAAAGGCTTTCCACAAGACTTTGGAATGTCTGTCTGAGAATTTGTGCCCATTCAGCCAAAAGAGCATTTGTGAGGTCAAGCATTGATGTTGGATGAGAAGGCCTGGCTCACAATCGCCGTTCCAATACATCCCAAATGTGTTCAATCGGGTTGAGGTCAGGGGTCTGTGCAGGCCACTCGAGTTCCTCCACACCAGCCTCGTTAAACCATGTCTTTATGGGCCCTGCTTTGTGCACAGGGGCAGTCATGCTGGAACAGGAAAGGACCTTCCCTAAACTGTTGCCACCAAGTTGGAAGCACCCAATTGTCTAAAATGTCTTTGCATCCAGTAGCATTAAGTTGACCCTTCAACGGAACTAAGGGGCCTAGCCCAAACCCTGAAACACAGCCCCGGACCATTATCCCTCCTCCACCAAACATTACCGTGGGCACTTTGCATTCTGGTAGGTAGAGTTCTCCTGGCATCCGCCACACCCAGATTCATCCATCAGACTGTCAGATAGTGAAGCATGATTCATCACTACAGAGAACACGTTTCCACTGCTCCAGAGTCCAGTGGGGGTGTACTTTACGCCACCCCAGCCGACAAATGGCATTACGCATGCTGATGTGAGGCTTGCTTACAGCTGCTCAGCCACAGAAACTAATTTAGTGAAGCTCTCAATAGACAGGTCATGTACTGATGTTGTTTCCAGTGGCAGTTACAAACTCTGTGGTGAATGATGCAACAGATGATAGGCGATTTTTACATGCTACGCGCTTCAGCACTTGCTACGCGCTTCAGACTCTGAGTTTGTGTAGCCTCGTGGTTGAGCTGTTGCTGCTCCTAAACGCTTCCACTTCACCATTATAGCAGTTACAGTTGACTGGGGCAGATCTAGTAAGGCAGAAATGTCACAAATTGACTTCCTATGGCTTCCTATGACAATACCACGTCTAAAGTCACTGAGCACTTCAATATGAATCATTGTGCTGCCAATGGCTGTTTATGGAGATTTCATGGATATGTGCTGGATTTTATGCACCTGTGAGCAATCGGTGTGGCTAAAACACCTGAACTCAATAATTAGTTGATTTATTTCAGTAATTCCATTCAAAAAGTGAAACAAAAAGTGAAACTTGTATATTATATTCATTCATTACACACAGACTGATATATTTCAAATGTTCATTTCTTTTAAGTGTGATGATTATAACTGACAACTAATGAAAATCCCAAATTCAGTATCTCAGAAAATTAGAATATTACTTAAGACTAATACTAAAAAAGGATTTTTAGAAATGTTGGCCAACTGAAAAGTATGA
>JACXGI010011799.1:8901-24254 GCA_016801175.1 Esox masquinongy | reverse complement strand
ACTCCAGCTGCAGTCCACTCTTTGTGAATCTCCCCCACATTTTTGAATGAGTTTTGTTTCACAATCCTCTCCAGGGTGCGGTTATCCCTATTGCTTGTACACTTTTTTCTACCACATCTTTTCCTTCCCTTCGCCTCTCTATTAATGTGCTTGGACACAGAGCTCTGTGAACAGCCAGCCTCTTTAGCAATGACCTTTTACTACTGTTTAGCTACTACTGTCCATTCATTAAGTTCCAGAAACCACAGCGAACGTAGATATTAACTACCTAAGAAAATGGTAATCATAGAATCCATTAATAATTTTTAGAATAGGAAAAAGTCACTTTTTTAAACAACAGATATGTTTGAAACACTAACATTGATCATGCTCATTTGGTGTTGTGTCTGGGTGTAGTATTTACAAGCAAACGCTGTAGTAATTACAAGCAAACGCGTTTCGTTTGCGTGGTGCTAGTAATGTACCAAAATGTAACTACAACAGATCTCATTGGTACAACACGTTTAAGGTTTATCTCGCTTATATACTATACCAACAAACAATAACATTAACACACCGTTATACAGTGAGGGAAAAAATTATTTGATCCCCTGCTGATTTTGTACGTTTGCCCACTGACAAAGAAATGATCAGTCTATAATTTTAATGGTAGGTTTATTTGAACTGTGAGAGACAGAATAACAACAAAAAATCCAGAAAAACGCATATTAAAAATGTCATAAATTGATTTGCATTTTAATGAGTGAAATAAGTATTCGACCCCTCTGCAAAACATGACTTAGTACTTGGTGGCAAAACCCTTGTTGGCAGTCACAGAGCTCAGACATTTCTTGTAGTTGGCCACCAGGTTTGCACACATCTCAGGAGGGATTTTGTCCCACTCCTCTTTGCAGATCTTCTCCAAGTCATTACGGTTTCAAGGCGGATGTTTGGCAACTCGAACCAAATAATTGTTTCCCTCACTGTAGAAATGTATTGAGCTGATGCATTAATGAATTCAACAGATGTATAGGGGAGTAGAGAATTACTAGTCTAGTATCAGGCTGATTTGAAAGGTACCAAGTGTAACACCCGCTCTACCTGCCTCAGCTGTGCCCTGCCCGCCCAATAAAGTATATCTGCAGGCCGCAAGTCGGGGGCGTTACTTAATATGGGGGTTCCTGAACATTAAGTTACCCCCACTGATGTTCGCCATTGGTCAGTTGAAATGGGGGTTCCTGAATATTAAGTTACACCCACTGATGTTCGCCAGTGGTCAGTTTGGGGACATCCTGGTTTGACACACAGTTCAACGCTAGGTGTCATGTATGGGTATGACGTCATTACGTTGAGTGTACTAATGGAGGAAGAAGAGTAAACTAACGTTCAGACTTTATCTCAGAGTCAGTGTGATTTCATTTGATATCTTTTGTCAAGATATAACACTAGGTTCAAGAGGTTCAAGCATAGTTATAGAAAACAAAAGTGTATTTGCTTCGACTACTGATGTTGAAAAAGCGTTCTAGTCTGATTATGCTTGTATCAATTATGTAAAATACTTTTTTCCAAGATCATTTGCAGAGACTGAAATACAATTTAATTGTATTTGGTTTCAGGATTAAAATAGTTTGATAACATACAACTGAAATATACTAATTTGAAGATTGAAATGCCTCTAAAAATAGTTTTAAATGTTTTGGTTACAGTCAAGAAAGAGACACTGGTGGTTTAGAAAGAGTGCAGTTATAATAGACACATGTATACATACACATGCACAGTCATACTCACTATGCCTGCCATGGTCAGTTTTTGTTTGAGTAGCCATTGCTTGGTTATATGTGATAGAGGACCATCATTAGGAGGTTGATATTTGAGAATGCTGCATATTGCAGTTACAATATAGTTGATCTGAGCAATATAAGATACAAAGTGAAACAGGACCCCCTTTTGCAAAAGTTTATACAGGATTACCATTTATGCATTTTCCATAGATTCAACATATTACACAAATGTGAACATGCTGTGTAAGGTACATTGTGCGGTGGACCTGTGAGCAACTATTTCAGTGTCAGCTAAACTGTTCTGAAGGTCCTTTGCCCAGACCTGTGGGTTCTGTATAGATCTGACCAGTTTTCATCCAAATCATTGTGATGTTTTCTCCTTCCTTTGATTTGCACTGTTCAGTTTAACAGCAATGTTCTAGAAAGTTGAAATTGGTAACTGGAAGTGTTGAATTTCTATAGCCTGTTGCAGAAAGGTGGCAATTTTCACTTTGCACCATGCTGAGGTCAGGTCAACATCTGTTTAGAGAAATATTAATTTTTCCAGGGGTGCCTGGAACAAGTACATTTCATAATTCTAGAGTAATGACACAGTTATGGACTTAAAACATTGTTGGGAGGAATATAAGTGTTACATGTATTGGAATTGATTATCTGACATCTAATTTAACCCGTGCCTTATCAGCTAAGGATAGACCTATTTGATGTGTCGATTCTTTATTATAACTTTATAATTCATGATAACAGCTCCCCGTTATGTTGGGCGCATCATGTATTGTGCAGATCATGCAGATAGTCAATGCTATCTGATAAAAAATTGACCATACTTAAAAAACGAAACATTTGATAACTATATCTCCCTTCCTCTGAACAGAATATGTTTAAATATGTTAACTTCAAACCCAAACAAACATGAATCTGTGAAACATGCAGTTCTGCAACTGTGTTCCGTTGAAACCGAAGAACTGAACGTAACTAATCTCGTAGAACCCCCTATTGTTGGCATATCCAACAGCAGTTGTGAAAAACATCTTCTTGTACCGAGTAATCATTGGTTTGTGAAGCAGCTAAAAAATATGACCTCCTATTATTGGCCACCGTCCCCAATTATTGGCCACCTTACCATTTTGTAAATTACAATATTATTGCTTTTTATGTGTATTACAAGTGACAGATAATTGTCTTCACTTAAGTGTCTACTAAAAAGTTGTAGCTAGCTGGTCTGTCATGCAAGTCGACTTTCACGAAACTTGACTAAAACAATTTCCATACATGACATTTTTAAAATCTCAAGAAAATGTTTTAACCTCCATACATTTCTATAAGAAATGGTGGTTGGCTAGCTGAAAGGGTATATTGATTAGCAAAATGTACCGTTGCTTTCCTGTGCATTTACATTTTTGCCGGACCGCGTAAGCGGAGCCGGCCAAGAAGAGCAAATGTGACTGACGAACCGACTCTAGTTAAATAGTGTAGTGGTTAGAGAAGCGGACCTGTAAATTGTAGGTCCCGAGTTCATATCTCCTCGCAGGCGAAGCGAAGTACGCATTATGAATTATTCCATATAGACGAAAACTTCGCTGGCTAAAAAATAAATTACTAAAACCGTCAGTAAATCTTATTAATGGCTAATACGCTGCCAGTGGCAAACGCCTTACATAGACGTTATTTGTGGTGGAGGTAAATTTAGTAAGAAACGTTTAACTGTATCAATGTCATTCACGAATGGCCAAGTAACTGTTAAAACTGTACATTTAAACAGAATAACAAACTGTTATTCACAGGTTGCATCGATGTCACTGTTGCCATGGTCAGCATACACTTACCACGTTTGAATAATTTTTTTTCATACGATGATTTTTTTTTTTAACCTCGCTTTTATTTTTATTTTCAAAAAATATTTCAGGTCAATACATTTGAGCTCAATTTGGCTCCATAGCCCCGGCGCTCCGACTCGCCAGTGTACTAACTGCCGGCCAGAGTCCGATGGCAGCAACGCCCTGCTCCAAACACCTGATTCCCACCACTCATTAAGCATAGCATTTAAGTTCCAGTTTGTGCCGATATTCGTATGGATTGTTGTGTCTGTGTTTCATCCTGTGACCAGTGTGGTGCTGTGATAAATAAAAAAATATACGTTATATGAGAAACTGTTTACTCGTCATTTTATTTAGTTTAATTTTCGTCCGTTTTTTCCGCTCACAACCCTTGCACCTCACATGTAGGAAGAATGCAAGATATGTTAATGTTGTTGTAATTAGGAGAGGGACAAGACATGGGTGGACAACTGAAGTCAAGAGGTATTTGTAAAATGCAGGTGGACAACCTGCATTTGGGTAAAACCTAGGGTGGAGAGTGAAATTGATAAGAGGAATAAGCTAAACTGGTTTAGACCAGACAAACATGTATTGATGAAACGTCAGTTATTTTGTGAGATGTTGTCACACCTTTTACCTATACAAAAAATTGTTTTTTCTAACTGTACTTCAGACAGACTTTCACTGATCTTGTGTTAGTGTCTTTCTGTTTCTATTTGCAAATATAATATAATAAACTGTTATTGTGTAAAAAAGTATTTTGATCTGTCTTAACTGCCTTAGAAAGAGTTCTAATCAGTGAATTTCTACCACAACAAACAAGTAGAAATACCTAAGAATTCATGCTTTCACAACTTTCCACAGAAACTGTTGCCGCCGTTTGTTGTACTAAATGTTCAGACAATAGCTTGAATAATAACTGCATTCCTGTTTGTGTATACATTATACAGTAGAATGCTAGACACAGATTACAGATTAGTAATTCCCACAGGCATGACTTTCAATACGCAAGGCTCAAAACTGTTGCTTTTTAAACAAGAGTAGCTAGATAGCTACAGCACCAGTCAAAGGCTTGGACCAACTCATTCAAGGGTATTTCTTTAGTGTTACTAATTTCCATATTGTAGAATAATAGTGACAACATCAAAACTGAAATAACACATGGAAGGTTGGTCAAGTTTGAGTAGCTCTATTTTTGTCCAGATAAGGTCCCAGTGAAAAAAAGTGGAATGAAAAAAGTTAAAGACAAAACTAAAATGTTGGTGAACACATCAGTACAGAATTTAACCTGAATGGTTTATAGAAAGTAAAGACTACATGTTTGTCAGATGGCCAAATAGCTAACAGCAAACCACTATGAGCAAGCAGCAAATAGCGCCACACACAGGAAACAGAGTGGGTAAAGCCTAGAACTCATTACTGTGCGCATTACTGCTTTATCACTGAGCGCATCTCATAGCCGGCCCTCAAGTACATTGCTGTCTCTTTACAATTACACATTCTTCAACACAAAGTAAAGATCTATGTATTTAATCAATAACAAAATAATAACCTGACTAATGCATGGCTGGCTATTGCTACCTACATATAATGAGCAAAATATATTTTGCTCATATTGTAGAACATAGGAGCAAATCTTTCAAGACAACTTACGTACAATCAAAATTTTACACATTATTTTGTACTAATCGCTTTGTCAATATGCCTGGGCAAGAACAAATTACAGTGGCTAACAATCAGCAGTTGTCACAAAGTGCTTTTACAAAACACCAGAGATGGAGTCAAGACCACAACATTGGAGACCCAGACCAAGACCCAAACCCTGGATACCCAGACCCAGCGGGTCAAGACCATGACAAAACCAGTTTTGAACACAAAAAAACAAGACCAGACCGAGACCCAAGACCATCCAATGTTTCCCAAACAAAGTAATATGAGAAAATTATTATAAATAATAGATAATTCTATTTTGTAGGCCACAATATTTGTCATCTATTGGTTCTCATACTGCACAATGTGAGAAAATTACATTCAAAGCAAATCCATTATGTAAAGGACCAGTAGGTTATTCAACAATCTCCTATTAAAAATGGTATTAATGACTGCAATGCCAGTCCAAAATAACAAAATAAAAAAACATTGATAATCCAAAAAACTACAGGGATTTATAGTGGAGAAGGAGAACTGACCCTACTTCCCCAGCACAATAATAAAGGTAGCGCAAAACTAGGGGCTGATACAGGGGAATCCAGGGACACTGTGGCCCTATCCAAGGGTAACCCCGGGCGGTCTTTCTGTACACTTTGCTTATTATGTTATGTTTATTTGGCTGGTCTTCATTCCAGTAACTTTACTTTTTCATTAATGAGAATGCACTTACTAATAAGATGTGAGAATGTTTTACCTAGCTCTCTTAACATGTATGCACTTACTGTAAGTTGCTCTAGATAAGAACGTCTGCTAAATAAATAAAATGTGAATGAACATTATATATATATATATATAAAAATGACATGTACTGTATGCACCAATTTAAAGTGAGAATATGCGGCAGGTTGACTTTGTGGCTGTGGAATTGGACAACCTACTCCAAAGAACAATTGTGTTCTGAGGGTGGATAAAATGATTTGAAGAGTAATTTTTTTTTTCATTATGACACTTTTTTATTGCTTTTACAGGTGTAAAATGACAGATGCAACGCATCTGTAATTATTGCAATGATTTAGGCTAGAAACGGCAGAGCACGATGAAAGAATGGAGCCGGGGGGAGTTGGGAATTCCTTTACTAGAGAATTGTCAAGTACTTTGATCTTTATGAAATGTACAAACGTCTTGTGATTATGTTGCAAAACAGAAGTGGGGATGGGAGGGATCTCAATGAACGCTCACAAATGTAGCCACAAAACCACCACATCCTTAGAGACACAGCGGGAGACAGCCTTCAACGTCAGACATGTAATAGGAAATCTATTTTACAATCTGTGACAGAAATTTATGAATTTATTCGGCTTTAGATTTGTCACAACGAGATGCCCGGCACCTCAACCATGCCCACCGAGAGGCCCTGTGCCATGGCCACTCCCGATAAGAACGCCTGCACCTGGGCCACACCTGATGAGAGTCCCTGAGCCTTGGCCACGCCAGAGGAGCCTTCAAGAGCCTCTTACATCACTGGCGGTGAAGATGACATGTCGAGAGCCCCGCAGCGCTTGATGAGCCCCAGCAGAGTCTGACGATCTTTCCAGAGCCCGACAAGCTGTCCAGTGCCCGATCAATGCCTATCGAGCCCTGGCCCTGCACACCTGCCTCCTATGAGGACCTCGTCAGCTCCCAAGCAGCAGCCCGGGGCTAAGGCCAAAAACAAGGAACAGGCTGGAGAAAAAAGATATGACGCCCTGCTTTGAGTTTGCCAAAAGGCACCTAATGCCCATTCAGTGAGCTATCATATGCCTCTTACCGAAGAGCGGTTTCCGTCTTGCCATTGTACCATCAAGGCCTGATTGGTGGAGTGCTGTAGAGATAGTTGTCCTTCTGGAAATTTCTCCCATTTCCACACAAATTCTGGAGATATGTCTGTGACCATCAGGTTCATTCACCTCCCTGACCAAGGCCCTAATTCCCCGATTGCTCAGTTTAGCTGGGTGGCCAGCTGTAGGAATAGTAGTTCCGGAAAATTCCTTCAACCTCATGGCTTGGTTTGTTGCTAAACTGGCCTGCTTGAAGTCCAGGCCTGTCACCCATTGAAAACATTTGGCGCAATATGAAAAGAAAATGGGAAAATGATTTGCACATCATTGCATTGTTTTTATTTGTGTTTTACGCAGCATCACAACTTCTTTGGAAACAGGTTGTACATTTTAGAATAAGGCTGTATGTTGAAAAGGTGAAGGGATCTGAATACTTTCTGAATGCACAGAAAACTGCAATGTTTTAGGCTAGAAACACCAGAGGATGATGATGAAAGAATGTGGCCCTTGGGGAAAAAGTTGGGACTCCTTCATTAGAGCAATGTCAACCATGCGGTTGTCTTTGACCTTTATGAAATTTCTTTGTCTTATCATTGTGATGCAGAACAGAAGTGGGGATGGGAGGGACCTCATTCAACACTCACAAGGTAGCCACAAAACAACCACATCCTTAGTGACACAGCGGGAGACAACCATCAACATGTCAGAAATGTAACTGCGCTTGGAAATCAGACAATCTATGACAGAAATGGATAAATTCATATGGCTTTAGAAACTAAAAATGACACCATTTGTCATGGTTAGCAGAATTTGTCGGAAGCAATAAGGTAAGAAAACTTTTTTGTCTGTTTAACTTTAATATTTAACTACAATATATTTATTCAATTGTAAGCATTTCTGTACCATCTTTAGATTTATTTGAATTATGTTACTATTCTGTTTTTTAACCCTTATATGTTGTTTTTGTTCTTAGACATAACTTTGCATGATATGAAAGTGAAAATAAATTACTGAATTGAAATTGTTATTTTTCCTCGATGATTGAGCCTCTGAGCAGACATGCTGTATAAAAAAACAAGGTTCAGGGCACTACTAGGCTGGCATGTTGATTTTATCCACATTTGTGTTTTTCAATACTTTCTCAATGAGAGCAATACGTCGGCAAATAGTTAATAATTTTAATACGTCAATTAGTAAAACCCACAAGCTTATAACGATAATAGTCACTGACCATTAAATAGCAGATTGTGGTAATGTTTAAGTTAAAACTTAGAATTAGTTTGTTTTATGTTTAGGCATATGGCATTATGTTTGGGGTTAGTTGTTGGGTTAGGTTTAAGCATAAATGTTGGGTTATTGAGTTTAAGATTAAGGTATGGTTAACATTAGGATAAGGGTTGGTTTAGGGCAGTGTTTCTTAGTCCTGGTCCTCGGGACCCAAAGGGGTGCAGGTTTTTGTTTTTGTCCTAGCACTTGCACACCTATTTCAAATGTTGCCCTACCACTTACACACTTGATGGACGTAATTAACCCATCATCAAGTCTTCTAATTTGAATCAGGTGCATGAGTGCCAGGGTTAAGGGATAAAGAAAATTGGGGAAATATATTCTGGTCCCGACTAGGATCGATGAACGAAATATGTATGTTCGTGCGTGGGCAGAGTCTAGTGTGTGTATACGTAACCAGTACTGAAGACATTTGATAATCATTACCATTTGATAATCATAAGACATTTGATAATCATTACCATTTGATAATCATAAGACATTTGATAATCATTACCATTTGATAATCATAAGAAGCTATGAATGGTCCCGATGGTTACGATACTGAATCACTAGCACCTCAAGCCATTCCTGCGGTGCGGTAGTATAGAGAATAATCTATGGCTTAGGTGGTTGGGGTCATGTACTATTTTAGGGTCTTTTACTGAGATAATGCGTGGTCTACTCCTGGATGACAGGGAGATTTCCCCCAGTGATGAACTCTTCATTTTGCACCACCGAACACTGCTCTAGATGGATTGATGTCCTTTCACCATACTGTATTAGGCTGTATTGTCGTCATCAGTGATTAG
Organism: Esox masquinongy; assembly: GCA_016801175.1. Taxonomy (NCBI): domain Eukaryota; kingdom Metazoa; phylum Chordata; class Actinopteri; order Esociformes; family Esocidae; genus Esox; species Esox masquinongy. Next base: position 15,132 of record JACXGI010011799.1, on the reverse strand, counting down.
GCCTAGCATCATCATGTCATCCGCAAACATGATGACAGTGTTGGAGTTGTACACAGAGGTGAAATGGAATGAGCGCACCGCTTTGGAGAGCCCATGTGTTGAGGGTTAGCATGGTGAATGGGTTGTTCCCTATCCTCACAACTTGGTGGATTAGGGATAATTGACTTTTGGCTTTTAAATCCACTTGAATAGGTTGTCATGAAGCAAAGTGTTTTGTAAAATGTGCATATCATCGTTGTCTGATGAAAATGTTGTTTCTTGGTCTCAATCGTAAAAGAATAAGACTAGAATTTGTGAAAATTTGTTGGGGATTTGGTAATTATTTTGTTCTTCATAACTTCATATTTTTGCAGTGCATAACATTTTCTCCTTTTGACCAAAACAGTAAAAAAGTACCATGATTTCTTATGAATTAATGGCAACAAACATTGAAAAATGCGAAATGCACTGTATTAAAAAAAAAAGTATTTACCTTTTTTCAAATGTAAAAAAATATTAGAATTAGACACAGACATCATGGCATGTTAAATGCTCATTTTTATACATTCTTGGGCTCGATACACTAACCAACAGTCAAGAGGAGGCTAGTTTCGCTTATTTGAACTATTGTATACTAACAACCATTTCAGCCATTATTCAGAAAAAGAAGTCTGTAAATTAATTAAGTATTAATTTGAATATATTATTAATAATATATTCAAACAACAGATTGGAGAAGTATTCAATTAACTGATCAATCTGTGATAAGGTTTAAAAAATAGGACCAGACTTCAAGTAATGAACTCAAACATTGATGTGGTTTCTTGACTTTCTGGTTTTCAGGTGCGATTGGTGATATCAGATCAGTGCATTGTTGCCCTCATGGCTGGGAACCGACTGCTCACTGCCTCACTGGTGTTAGGTTATGTGATTCAATACAGTAAGTTTATCTCATCATTATACAGGTTTTGCTACAACAGGCTACCATGGCACTAGCGATAAACTGACTACTGCTTTTTTTCCCCCCTGCATTCAGTTACATGTTCCTGCAACATCACTTGCACTACAGATTATGAGACATCTCTTAACTGTTCCTGCTCAGGCTTAGTGGCATCAGATCCCATTTTCGTGGAAGCCGTTTGCAGGTATAAACTGTTCTGTTACTGCTGTGTTTCTGTCCTCCCCCCATAGGAAACCACATATGTTAATGGCCCAGCGCAGTGTCTTTAAATTTTATTTTTACATCATTAATATATGTCTAATACATAATTGTATATATTTATTTAATTAACTTATCTAGCTTATATATTTTACTCAGTGTGATCATGTGCTATTAGGAAATATTCCATACAAAATATTAGTATATGTGTCACACGGTGGGAAACTCGCAGGTCTTTAAGATCCGGGATGAGCTGCAAAGACCCAACAAATAAGAAAAGTTTAAATTATTTAATAAATGATTGGTTTATACATTATAATGCCTGGCCAACACCATCAAAACATGCAATCTAAAATTCCAAATACAAATTACAAAACTAATTACAGAAACCAAAAGACACAGAAGGCAGTTCAGCCCAGAAGGTACAGTACTTCAGACATCAGGGACCGTATTTACAAAACATCTTAAGGCTAAAATTAGTTCCTAACTTGCTGATTTAGGAGTAATTCTTAAAAAAAAATGGGCGTGTCAGAATATTTCACAAAGTGTTTTAGCGCCAAAATCAGCTCCTAAATCTGTGAAGTTAGGAGTAGTCAAGAGGACACCTAAGTCACTAAGCCCAAATCACAATCTTAAAAGGGCTATTGCCAGCAATCCGCCTCGTAATCTGGTTGACATTTTAGAAACATTTAATGATACTGAGCTTTTAACATGTTAATCGTGATGGTATTATGACCATAGTAGAGCTAGTCATTGATGCAGTCACTTCATCAACAAACAGAAACAACCGAATAACACCGGAGATCAAGGCTGTGACAAGTCTATGCTACTTAGCCACAGGGAAAATGCAGCAACGCAGCGCAGACAAGCTACTTATATCTCAGTCACCTGTCAGCAGAATATTACACTGAACAATAAATGTGCTCTCTAGACCCCATATCATCTAAAAAAGAATTCAATTTCCTCATTCGCCAACTACAAAGAAACAAAGCCAACTTCATGGGCTTAGCTGGACCACCCGTTGTAGATGCTATATATGGGACACATAATTGCATGAATTATTGCATCAGCAAAAGATGAACGTGCATGCCTTTACTAGGTGCCAGACATGTAGGAGGCTGACAATTAGGTAAACATATCTTGACTACTCAGTATGTCATTCTTGGTTTCATGTTTAATCAGTAACACTTAGCCAACATTTTTATTTCAATATGGCAACGACACACCGTCGCTATGATGAATTCACGGACAGACCCCTCCCCTATCAGCCAATCACTGTGGGCATAGTAAGTAATAGAACAGTAGATGGGCTGATGTCATAGAACCCCTATAAATCAGAATAAAGCAATTTCACAGCCATCTTACCTGGGACCTGTTCTAAACGATCTACAATACAAACATGGTAGAAGTGGCATTTCAGATCTTATAACATTTACATTTCCTTAATAATGTATAAATAACCACTGTCATGCATAGCATAATGCATAAAATGACTGTACTTTTCACAATGTTAACAAACAAATCCATTTGAATTACTTTTCAATAATTTACTAATTTAAGAATACAAAATGGCTATGGTCTAATGTAGGAAGACACAGGATAGTACTTTAAATACAGTGCAAATGTATATTTCTTTATTCCCAAAAATAACAATTAACTGAATTTAAATTATAATACATACACGCACATACATACACATGAATATTATAATTTTATCTCATTGTAGAAATCACTATTTTAGTAACAGTACGCTAAACGGAGCAAGCTAGCTCACTGAATTTGAGATGATAAAAGTAGCATAGTAATCGGAGGACAGAAATAGGAGTAACAAGGCTACTTTTTTGTGGACAAAGGCTACCCAACATCGCCATCGGCTGATTATATACATTAATTACATGTTTTGACAGAAACGCGTTATTTCACATACGTTGTGTGCAACATTAATTCATACTTCAATGGAGCAAGCTAGTGGAAACCGTTAATTTAAGAGAAGCAGAATTATGACACTATAAAAAGTTATGCAGCTCAACAGCTAGGGTTAGGTTGGATTAGCTTTCTTATTCATTGGATTAGCTTTCTTATTCATTGATAATGTTAATTGATTAATTAACATTATGTAAAGTTAAGTATGTTATCATACATTTCTACACTATTACTGATGCGTGAAGAATGTTTCCCACCTCCTTTGTGTTGTTCATCATTTTTCTGGACCAGATTACTGCTGCACAAAATACCACCATGTGTTAAGTTGCTTGACTTTTCCAAACTAGTCCCAGGTAAGATGGCAGAGATTTTGAAACATCTGATAAAACTGTGTCCCATCTATGCTTTATATCTATGATAGTAAGTAGGATTGTTCGTGGAACATGTCATCATCCATAGCAACGGTGTCAACACCGCCCTTTCTCCTAGCTTAAGATTTCTCCCCATTCCTTAGTAAAAATTGGTCTTAGCAGCTTTGTGAATAGGTTAAGAGGAAACTCATAGCTAGGGACTTTTAGTGCTGTTTAGGAGTCCTAGTGGTATGACAAAATGTTTTGTGAATACGGCCCCTGACTTCTATCCTAATTCAGTCGGTGGGTCAATTCAATTATTAATTACCTAGTCAAAGTTCTTATTCCTAATCAGGCAATTTGTCACACCTGAAGTTGTGACTCATACACAGCCCTGACTAGCTAATAGGATAGTTCAGACCCCTCAAACTCAACTTTGGACATGTTTTTATTGCAACCCCTTTAATCGGGGCTTTATATAGACATGGGACACCAGTTGGGTGCAATTAAGGATGAGGTAGAACAGAAAACCAGCAGGCTCCTGACCTCGTAGGGTAGTGATGGGCAACCGAGGCTTTCATAAAAATGTTTTGAAAATCAAGACAAACTCGTGGCGCAGTGGTTAGGCGTGCGCTTTCCGAAGGGAAATTAAAATGCCCGGTTCCTATCCCATGTTCTTTTCGCATTTCCAACTAGCATTTTTCAACTATGCATCTGTTCAAATGTGTTGTATTATTAAGGTAAGAGTGTCATAAGATACACAAAATAAATCATTATTTAAACAACAATGAACACTAACGTTTGCACTCAGAAAGTTAAACATGATATGGATTCAATCTCGCACCATGACAAGTGAAAGACGGAAAGTCGACGACACTACCTACTGCGCCATTGGTGGACGTGCAATGTTAATAACTTTTTAAAATAAATTACTAAGGTGACCAGTAGAGGTTGCTGTTTGAAAGTCTCAGGCACCAAACCGCACCAAACAACCATAGAAGCCTGCAGTTTACAAAAACTGGCGCTTTTCCACTGCATGGTACCGGCTCTACTCGCCTCGTACTTGCTTTTGGAGCTTTTCCACAGCTTAGTACCAGCTCGGTGGATGTCCACTGTGCCGGCGCGAATTCGCGTGCAAACGCGCTGCCTTGCCCCAGATGACCGCTTATGGGCGTGTCCGCTATGGGTGTTTGTTTTTCGGCGGGGGAGGGCTGTGCTGACATTCCTTCGTGAACTTTTTTTAATTTAACATGAAACCGACCAAAATTACTTTTCTCACTCATGGGCAAAATAAAAACACACGTTCTAATGAGCACTATGCTAGCAGGCAAAATATTTCGGTGGTGCTGTCATATAAAACAAACAACTCAATGCTAAATAGACACGTCACATTTAAGAACACAGAGCTAACTTATAAAACTGACCTCAGTCACCAACAATTTCCACCATCCTCCAATCCTTATTGCGCTTATCCCCCGCTATAATTTGCTTTTCCTCCAGTTGGTAGCAGAACGTTTCTCATGGAGCAAAAATATTTCACATGTGCCGTTGCAATACAATGGTGGACCAACAAGGAAGACCGTCTCTTGTTTATGAAATACTCTGCTTCCATTGGATAAACGCCCCGCGTTAGCCGGATTCATTTGCCAGTGGACATGCACCTCAAGAGTAGCCTACTGACACAAGGCGGCATTTATACCTGTAGTAGCGAGGAAGCACGCGTGAGCAGTAACTTTTCTATTAATACATTGCAGACTGCAAAAATGGTTAGAAAGCTTGGTAGGCCATGTCTGTTTGGCTTGACATTTCTACTTTGACCAGTGCAATGTATGCGAGTTAGCCCATAGAAAAACCCAGAGGAGGAAAAAGAGGTCCTTTTGTAGGCTACAAAAACGGCGGGTCTCTCAGGGGGATAACGAGTACTATTGCGGGTCTCTCACGGGAATTACGAGTCTGATCCTATGCACTGGCACTCAGCGTAATTCACACCCTCTTAGGCCTTATCCCCACCCAGTTATTTAAGTATTCAAATGGGACACTCAGGCCTTGTGCTAAACTGGTCTGGTTGGTCTCTAATAAACACATATTACAGGTGCTGGTCATATAATTAGAATATCATCAAAAAGTTGATTTATTTCAGTAATTCCTTTCAAAAAGTGAAACTTTGATATTATATTCATTCATTACACACAGATTGATATATTTCAAATGTTTATTTCATTTAATTGTGATGATTAAAACTGACAACTAAAATCCCAAATTCAGTATCTCCCAAAATTAGAATATTACTTAAGACCAATACAAAAAAAGGATTTTTAGAAATGTTGGCCAACTGAAAAGTATGAACATGAAAAGTATGAGCATGTACAGCACTCAATACTTAGTTGGGGCTCCTTTTGCCTGAATTACTGCAGCAATGGGGTGTGGCATGGAGTCGATCAGTCTGTGGCACTGCTCAGGTGTTATGAGAGCCCAGGTTGCTCTGATAGTGGCCTTCAGCTCTTCTGCATTGTTGGGTCTGGCGTATCGCATCTTCCTCTTCACAAAACCCCATAGATTTTCTGTAGGGTTAAGGTCAGGCGAGTTTGCTGGCCAATTAAGACCAGGGATACCATGGTCCCTAAACCAGGTACTGGTAGCTTTGGCACTGTGTGCAGGTGCCAAGTCCTGTTGGAAAATGAAATCTGCATCTCCATAAAGTTGGTCAGCAGCAGGAAGCATGAAGTGCTCTAAAACTTCCTGGTAGACGGCTGCGTTGACCTTGGACCTCAGAAAACACAGTGGACCAACACCAGCAAATGACATGGCACCCCAAACCAT
>JACXGI010011798.1:13441-24267 GCA_016801175.1 Esox masquinongy | reverse complement strand
GTTAAGGGTATATTTCCGCGCCTTAGATTAAGAGCTATTTCACAGAGTGATAGAATGAGGTTGGTGGAAGCTGATTCTAAAATAACTTTTCATTGACTCGCCGGTGCCTTAAATAGCATCTTCAAAAGTGGTACATTTCTACGAATGCGTTTAGACAGGATCAAACTTTCTTAGGAACGTACACGACAGGCCAATCCCCAGAAAACAGCCCCGTTCTCCGACGGTAGTCTTCTGGTGTTGTAGCTTTAAAGTCAATAAGTAAATAACCAAAAGGTGGATGTGATGCGTCTTTAAAAATCTCCATGAAGAACCGAGAAAGCCCGGGGTATATCTGTCTGCCTAAAATGCTAATCTGCTGATTGTCACTGGGGTTTTTAAACAAGATGAGGTAATTTGTGTTCAAGTTAATAGTTCTACTATATTTGCCTTTAACAAACATGTTTTGGACAAGGTAAATTGCACTCAGGTTACGGTGGTGTGAATATTCTGTGAAAACTCTCTCCATCTCCAAACTCTCTGATGCACTTTTCATTAAATCGTCAATAATTAAAAGGTTGTTTTTCTGAATCAGTAGCAGATTGTAATCACACAGCGATGTTGGTAGGCCTTCTATAAAAGTAATCTCCCTCACCTTCAATATTTGGTCATACATCGGTTGCCAACATGAATAAACCCAGATGATATTCTGAATTTCTTTGGAGAAAACAACGTCAGCATTATCCAAGTACATCTTCACAAAATTGTTTACCCGAGTTACTGGGGCCACTAATGACACAGCTGAATGGGTGTTGAAGTCGTGAGTCACAATCGCTATCCATCCTAGAATGTGATTTAGTACCCGTAAGGCCTTGTGCTGTAATCGGGGAGCAGTACACGCTTGTTGTACACAACTCTGAAACGCTTAGACACTACTTGGTTTTTCAATGGGAATGTTCTTTTATCTCTCGCAATTGTGTCTGCATTAGCAAGGACGTGATCAGCATCACCACCCTCGCCTCGTACAAAGTTATCAACAAGTTGTGTTAGCGTCTCCAATTAACAATGGTTGTGTTTTAGCTGTTTAGTGTAATGCCTTTTGCTTTGAGACAGGTCAGACCTTTAATGGTTTTGTAACCGTACATCTTTGGCCCACCACTAACAAACTGTGCGATGCTGTCACCATCTGGTAACTCATCGGTCAAGTCACCCAAGAATGGCCCCAGTTGGGGCACGCAATCCCCGTGGCATGTGACAATGATCACCGAATCAGTGTCTGTGTAGAGTACACGTCTACGCAACTTCTCCAAGAGACAATACAACTTGGGTCTAGCATAAGCTGTTGTGAACGCGGCAATAGAAATGTTGGCGTTACGTGGTTTGATTGGTGTCTGTTTTGTGTAACGCCACTGTACTATCGCAACTGTGTCTGAGATGAAAGAGAAATAATCAACTTCTATTTCACTGGAAAAAAGGTAGTGGCTAAACTCCTCCGGATCTGTAATTAACATTGTGTTCATAAGGTTAGACCGCTCACCCATCTTACCCCAAAGACTATTCATTGCCAACTTGGCTGCTAGCTTCCTGCTTGTGCTTCAGGAATGTTCTCATGTAATCTGCAAAAAGATTATCTGATGTCCTGGTGAAATCCCAGACTTTGAATATTTTCACAATGCGATAACCTTTTTCAACAGCCTTAACCAGCTCAATAGAAACCCAGGTACCAGTTAAAGCTCTTTCTGAATCACTATGTCAACAATCAGTACCCTGGTTTTCAGACTCTGCACATAATCTACACAAGGGAAAGAACAGTTTACCGCTGACCCTGTGCGGTAAAACGGGGTGATAAAGCCTTTTGGCAGACACACCGTAGCCCTAACAATACCAAAGTAGGTGTCTAGCGGTTTGAAATTTCGAAAGATTATGTTTGGATGCCCAATCGGATAAGTCTTTGTCTTGTTACAGAATGGGTAAAGACTACAAACATTGTTATACTGAATAGTCTCCCCTTCTTGAGCCGTAAACTTCAAATGAATTGCGTTGGTCCGACCGCCAAAAAGAGCATCCCGAGGGTCAAGGCGCTCTGGAGCGTCAAAGGTCTTCAAGAAAGCTTTGACATCTGCGGATGTGTTTTTAAGATGATTCCACTCACACTCCCATATGTATTGAACATGTATGTTGTGTTGTTCTTTTAAAGCCTCAAGCTTTGTCAGCCATTGTTGGTGCATCAACCCATACTGAATCTTTGTCACCGGGTTGGTGCTTGTTGAACAATGACACTTTGGGTGACCATGCCAGAAACACCCTAGAAATTCGTAGACTGTGCACACACCATCGCGTTCAGCGTATCCATCCACATAGTAGGCACTGATTTTCATTTCACCCCGGTTCAGTGAGTGCTATATTGATATATTCTCATCAGAGGCCACATATTCAAGCCATTGGATTGAGCTGTTTGAGAATGTCTTCTGACAAAGATTGTAGTTGTCTGAGGGGACCAATGCAATTGTGTCCTTGGTGAGGTATCTGTTGCAAAAGACTTTCATGCAAGCCGAAGCAATCGTAATTGACCAGAATGGGTCAACACCACCACATTCCAGGAACTCGAGTCTGTAGCGTATACAACCCTCTCTCAAGATGACCACATCCTTCACGCAGTAAGCCTTTATTTCATCCTGCATGACAAAGGTGTCTGCGGAAACAGTTTCGTATCATTGCAAAAACTCATCTGGTAGCCATCATGGTATTCACACCGTAGTATTGTGGTTCTGGATGGGGGCCAACATAGTTCTCATTCTCCTTGATGTTAAACTTGTAAGGAAAGTAGCCTTTTTTCGAGTCCTTAAAACCCATAGCACGTGGCAAGGCCGCCAGATTCATCGGTAGGAAGCAATGACTGTCAATGTATCTCTGATTGAATGTGCTGTCTGTAAAAATCATGAGCTTGCTACCGCTAGCAATAAGTGTCGTGCCAATACCATTGTTAGCTAGGTACTGCATCAAGATGTAACCATCGAAACCTTTAGAGTTGTGTGCTATAAATGTGTAGTCAGTATATTTCGGTTGCCTAAACTTTTGAAAAAAAGCAGTGACACAACCATCTCCGGCCGAACACTACGTCTCGTTATCAAAGTTTATTGCGCACAGAAAATATGCAGTTTGTATACCGTTCACAGGATTGGCAATTGTCTCAAAATCATAAAATATGTAGCGCTCACTGGGGTCCTCGGGTTTAGAAGGTTTTATGAAACACTGATGATTCATTTCAACAGTCAGATCCACGTTACAACTGGGACACATGTTAGCTGTGCACTTGTGCGCTTTATAGTTGGTAATACTAACGTTGTAATGACAGCCGCAATCGCCACAGTATTTCTTCTGGACACACCTGCTAACCCAACGACCCACAACTTTGTGGAGCTTCAAGCCTTTATGCTGTCTATAACACAAGTCAGAATAACATATCCGCTTACTTGCTTTGTGTTATGGGGTTGGGTATGACAATCTTCATGAAGACAGACACTACAGCTATGTTTATAGCCATGATCACCACGGGTGTTAAAACCTGTATAACACCACTCACAAACATGACACACCCAGAAAACCCTTCAGATTCATGATATTATAGAAATGGTTATCGTGTAAGTACATAAAGATGGTTCTAGGATGGGTGTCCTCGCTGTTTTAAAACTTGGTAAAGTGACAATCCTCTGTTCGATGAAAGACAACAAATTTACACCTTGTAATTTCTTCAAACTGAACAATATCAGTGAATGTCACACAATCATCTAACGCGAAACCAGCTCCCGTATGTAGCTCATGACCACTAACCAGGGCCTCAGCATGTGTACTGTGGGTTCAACATACCCATCAAACAAACGGGAAAAACATGTAGAATCATTATTCAACACCACATATAAATGCCTTCTTTTTTTATTGATAATCTGATCTATCAATAGTGTTTGAGCTTTTCGCCGTGGGGCACCACCCTCACGGTTGTTGACAGTTTGTACCACCAGCTCTAGTGATTCATCAATCATAACCACGGCATTACTCTGCATAACACATTCAAGTAAATGACCAAATGTGCGTTCATTATATTCGTCTGCTCTCATGGTCAGATGTACGGGGGATTTCAGAGATTCACCAATCAACTCAATCTGCAGACGATCACCAGGCGTATGTAGCTCACGACCTCTAACCAGGGCCTCAGCATGTGTACTGGGTTCAACATATTCATCAAACAAACGGAAAAACATGTGAAAATCAATATTCAACACTGTTGGTGCTCACCAGGCCTATGTACAAAGTCTGAAGCTCTAACAGTCAAAGTATCCAAGCCTTCCATAATGAGTGCATGGAATGTGCCAAAATCCCCAACTTCACCTGTATTTTGGAAATGTATCAACTGTCGTAATTCACCGTTGTCAAACGCATTACGTTGTATAACTCTAACATCGCCATCGTTGCAATGGGTATGCATCAGAGAGCTCGGAGGAGAGTCAACTAGATCATGTAAAAATAGGGGCTACTAATCTCGGTTAACAAACCTTGTATCTGTTGGATTAATGTCTGTATCGCTGTGTAACAAAGTATTGGCCGGTTCATTTGTATTTTGGGGTGTGGTCTGTTGATTATGTGTAGATGTCAATTCTGTCTTTATTTAAATATTCTACGATTCTTCAGTATTTAATATAGCCGTTTATAATTATGTCCCCCATTGTCCTTTCCTAGCCTACTAGCCTTCCTAGCCGGAACATACTCTGTGTGTCTGGTCATGTTATTTTATCAGAATGCTTATGTTACAAATGTTTATCGCTGGTCTGACTACAGAATCTAGGTTCATGCCTTAATCCCCCTATGCTGAACCCATGAGTAGATCACTCTGTTTTACAATATGGTGTCAGGAGGCATAGATTGGAATGTGTCCCTAGATGATAAGTGGGTCTATTCTGCAGGACTAGTCTTGGTATCTTCGTGTTAGTAAACCAACCCCCACAACTTTAGTTTGGGGATATAAACCAGAGCAGGGTTTGGGGAAGCTCTCTCGCATTTCCTGAACTCTGCATGCTTCTCTGCTCCTGCAAACACCTCATATCTCCAGAGTACTTTAATCTTTGATACTAGTGCTGTAATTGTAATACTCTCTTTAAATATTAAATTCATTTGTTACATTAATTCATTGACTATTTGGAATTAATCTAAAATGGGTAAAAATCCAGTTCCTTCACTGTGCAGCCACAAGGTGGGGGGTACATAACTGAAGCCATTATGGTGATGTAGTCTGCATCATCAACGGGTCCTCACCCTGTTGGCTGATAAATAGAGTACAAAGATTCAGCTGTATGCATATTGCTGTAATGTTAATAACATTTTAGTACAAGGCTGAAAATGTCTGTAAATAATTAGACTTACATAAAAAGGATCTGTTCAGGATGTGTAAGATCACAACTGCAAAGTTCAACTGACACTGATGCTGGTTACTTGGTCTGAAATAAACACAAAGAGGGTTAACAGAAGACCAAGAGTATACAGGTATTTAAAGCTGATTATTAATAAAGTTAAAAGTCTACTTACCAAGGTTAGAAGGTCCAAAAATATGTTTTCCAAACATGGCGGGGTTTAATTCCATTCAAATTAAACCAGAGATATAAAACAGACAATATGAAAGACAGATAAAAACGCTTATATTTCACCAACATGTAATTGTTTTATACATTCTTAAAAAGTTCAAATGTGTCGTTTGTTAGCGTTTATAACCGCAACACAATTCAAATCAATTCTTTCAAATAAAATAACGTGCACTTACCATGTAAACGGCCTACTCCGCGCTGGAACAACAGCTGTCTTCTGTGGTAGCCGCGGACTTAATAAGACAACCCAGAAACCGTCAAAAGGTTACGCCTCTTTGTCATTGGTTTACGTCATCGTTCTTCACGTTAGAACTACACCAGCTATATTGCTTAAAATTGCCATACGGATACAGTTTAACTATTTGTATACGTTTGACAAGCACAGTGATGCTCTCGGTCCGGTAGAAACACCGTTCTCGTTAGTTATCGCGGCTCAGCCGTGACATCACGTCATTTAATTTTATCTATTAACGACAAACTCACCCGCTTACATATAAACGCTGACTATTGTCACCACATCACCATTAATCTCTTCAAACAACATTTAACAAACATAATGTAAGACCATATACAGCAATCAAAAATCAGATTTCACGAGTTGCTTCAAGTCATTACGAGAACGCAGCACATCTTACATGGAAGGCGCAGCATCCGCCCACACTAACACACACAGACACACACGCACAGACAGGTATTCTGAAACTCGCAAATACTACAGTTTGCAACCATCGTTGCCTGTTGAACATTTCTAGCAATGTGAAGAAAATCTCACATTAATCCCCGTTGTACAATTTCATAGCATTAACAAATGTTTTGTTTACCTGTAATAACATATTTTGACCTGTCAACGAATCAGTGTTGTTCATGCAAATGTATACTCTATGTTTGTAACGTTTTGCCATATAATGCAACTTAAAAGTTAATGCTGACTTAAAACACCCATTTTTAATTCACAGATCATCATTGCTCATCCAAAATCATCGTTTTTATTTTTAACAATATTTTAAACCAAAACAAGATACAATCAACCTAGTAATAATGTGTGGTCAACCCAGGTGTTGTTTGTTTACTGTATAATAGCATTGCTCATGCAATGTTTGTTTACTGTAGTGCTTTGGTAGATTACAAACCTTGTGTGAAACATGGGATGTTTTTCAACCTGCATATACTACAGTTTGTACTAGTGGTTATTTAGGGACCAATACTATGGGCAGATCTGATCTTAAGACACATCTCTTGTTAAAATAAAAAATGGGCCAAACTCTCCAAAATCATAAGTCCTGACCACTTCTTTATATCTTATACAAAAAAACAAGTTTCCCACACGTAATTCTGTGCTTGTGGAAAAATGCCATGCTACACGCACATTGTAAAACATGGAAAGTTAACACCCACCGGTTGTAGGACATCTGTTGTAGCACTTATCGGAACATAAATTGCCAGGGACTTAAGCATTGCTGAACCCTGGCGCCCTTTTGTTAAACACCAAACATCTTGCCGCTGATATAACACTTATTTATTGCCTGGGAATTTAACATTCCAGAACCCTAAGATGCATTTGTTAAACATCAAACATATCGCACCTGTTATAACACTTGTCCGGGGTGTTTATCGATTGTTGTAAAACATCAAACATGGACACATCAATGCAATCATAAATTACAAAGTCACCGGACATGCATACGTCATTCCGGAAGTCCCGCCCTAATACACGTCATACAGGAAGTCCATACGTCACACCGGAAGTCCCACCCAGCAAACCGGATGTCCCACCCACCTGTCAAATCAAACTGGAAGCCCCGCCCCCAGGGTCATAAATCACCAGAGTGACAGTATATACCCTACATAAACTACTAACCTGGTTAACAGACCTGGTAGGATTACATACACTGGATATAAAAAGTCTATACACCCCTGTTAAAATGCCAGGTTCTTGTGATGTAAAAGAATGAGACAAAGATAAATCATGTCAGAACTTTTTCCACCTTTAATGTGACCTATAACGTGAACAATTCAATTGAAAAATAAACTGAAATCTTTGAGGGGGAAAAAAAATTAATTAAAAACACACAATAACCTGGTTGCATAAGTGTGCACACCCTTAAACTAATACTTTGTTGAAGCACTTTTTGATTTTATTACAGCACTCAGTCTTTTGGGTAGGAGTCTATTAGCATGGCACATCTTGACGTGGCAATATTTGCCCACTCTTCTTTGCAAAAGCGCTCCAAATCTGTCAAATTGCGAGGACATCTCCTATGCACAGCCCTCTTCAGATCACCCCACAGATGTTCAATTGGATTCAGGTCTGGGCTCTGGCTGGGCCATTCCAAAACATTAATCTTCTTCTGGCGAAGCTATGCTTTTGTGGATTTGGATGTGTGCTTTGGGTCGTTGTCGTGCTGAAAGGTGAACTTCCTCTTCATCTTCAGCTTTCTAACGGACGCCTGAAGGTTTTGTGCCAAAATTGCCTGGTATTTGGAACTGTTCATAATTCCCTCCACCCTGACTTAGGCCCCGGTTCCAGCTGAAGAAAAACAGCCCCAAAGCATGATGCTGCCACCACCATGCTTCACTCTGGGTATGGTGTTCTTTGGGTGATGTGCAGTGTTGTTTTTGCGCCAAACATACCTTTTGGAATTATGGCCAAAAAGTTCAACCTTGGTTTCCTCAGACCATAGCACATTTTCCCACGGGTTTTGGGGGACTTGATGTTTGTTTTTGCAAACTTTAGCTGGGCTTGGATGTTTTTCTTTGTAAGAAAAGGCTTCCGTCTTGCCACCCTACCCCATAGCCCATTCAAATGAAGAATATGGGAGATTGTTGTCACATGTAGCACACAGCCAGTACTTGCCAGAAATTCCTGCAGTTCCTTAATCATCACAGTATAACACCAAGTCAATTAAATTTCAGGGCTATCAATCTGTCCAGTTAGGAAGCATAAGCGATTGTGAATCAATGTCACTTGTTTTGGTGCAAATGAATGTGACAACATGCAGGTCTGGGAGGAGATCAACACCTTCACTTTTGAGGGAATGCCATTATTGTTCTTAGGCTGTAACTTTCTTAAAACAAAGATCTTTAAAAAGCTAAATTTCAGATCAGCTTTGACCAAGAAAACCTGCCTCTTATTTATGACCCACACTCCCTTCCCCGAGAGTCCCAAAAAAAACAGACCCCTTGACCAACCCCCTCCTTGACCAGCCCATCACCCACTTGATCAGCCCCTCCGTTATAAAAATCATCAGACACCTATTAAAACATATACATAAAACACTTTTCATTACTTAAACTCAACAGGACAACCTCATAAAACCCACCCCTCCCTAAAAGACAGCTGTGACCTCCGGAAATTACCCCTTTTAAGCCTTGACATGGTCGTTAATTATTAATCCCCATAATCCCTTTGATCGTGGCTACACCACTCAAAGGTCAAGCCATAAAGCAATAAATCGTTTACGTAAAAGTGTGATAAAGTGTATACTACATTCTTCTATGGTACAGTATGATGCTAAGGTAAAAGGCAAGGCATTGGTTGTATCATTGGATGCAGAAAAAGCTTTTGATAGGATAGAATGGCCATACATATTCCATGTTCTTGCTATCTTTGGACTTGATAGCTTCTATAAATAGATAAAGGTGCTCTATGCTGCTCCAAAAGCCTCTGTAATTACAAATGGCAAACGATCTTCCGTTTTTCCACTTGAATGAGACACTGCACAGAGCTGCCCACTATAACCTTTATTCTTTGTATTAGCAACAGAGCCACTTGCAGTGGCCATCGGTGCAGATCCTGACATTAGGGCCATTCAGAGGGGTGAAGCAGCACAAAATTTAATTGTATGCTGATGACATATTACTCTACCTACAGTGGATATAAGAAGTCAACACACCCCTGTTAAAATGCCAGGTTTTTGTGATGTAAACGAATGAAACAAAGATAAATCATTTCAGAGCTTTTTTCACTTTTAATGTGACCTATAATGTGAACAATTCAATTGAAAAACAAACTGAAATCTTCGAGGGGGAAAAATGAAAACCTTACAATAACCTGGTTACATAAGTGTGCACACCCTCTTATAACTGGGGATGTGGCTGTGTTCAGAATTAACCAATCACATTCAAACTCATGTTAAATAGAAGTCATTACACACCTGCCATTATTTAAAGTGACTCTGATTAATCACAAATGAAGTTCAGCTGATCTAGTAGTATTTTCCTGACATTTTCTTAGTTGCATCTCAGAGCAAAAGCCATGGTCCGCAGAGAGCTTCCAAAGCATCAGAGGGATGTCATTGTTGAACGATATCAGTCAGGAGAAGGGTACAAAAGAATTTCCAAGGCATTAGATATACCATGGAACACAGTGAAGACAGTCACCATCAAGAGGAGAAAATATGGCACAACAGAGACATTACCAAGAACTGGACGTCCCTCCAAAATTGATGAAAAGACGAGAAGAAAACTGGTCAGTGAGGCTTCCAAGAGGCCTACAGCAACATTCAAGGAACTGCAGGAATTTCTGGCAAGTACTGGCTGTGTGCTACATGTGACAACAACCTTCCGTATTCTTCATATGAATGGGCTATGAGGTAGGGTGGCAAGACGGAAGCCTTTTCTTACAAAGAAAAACATCCAAGCCCGGCTGAAGTTTGCAAAAACAAACATCAAGTCTCCCAAAAGCACATGGGAAAATGTGTTATGATCTGATGAAACCAAGGTTGAACTTTTTGGAACTTTTTGGCCATAATTCCAAAAGGTATGTTTGGCGCAAAAACAACACTGCACATCACCCAAAGAACACCATACCCAGAGTGAAGCATGGTGGTGGCAGCATCATGCTTTGGGGCCGTTTTTCTTCAGCTGGAACCGGGGCCTAAGTCAGGGTGGAGGGAATTATGAACAGCACACATCCAAATCCACAAAAGCATGGCTTCACCAGAAGAAGATTAACGTTTTGGAATGGCCCAGCCAGAGCCCAGACCTGAATCCAATTGAACATCTGTGGGGTGATCTGGAGAGGGCTGTGCACAGGAGATGTCCTCGCAATCTGACAGATTTGGAGCGCTTTTGCAAAGAAGAGTGGGCAAATATTGCCACGTCAAGATGTGCCATGCTAATAGACTCCTACCCAAAAAGACTGAGTGCTGTAATAAAATCAAAAGGTGCTTCAACAAAGTATTAGTTTAAGGGTGTGCACACTTATGCAACCAGGTT
>JACXGI010011798.1:0-13341 GCA_016801175.1 Esox masquinongy | reverse complement strand
AAAAAGTTTTCAATTTGTTTTTCAATTGAATTGTTCACGTTATAGGTCACATTAAAGGTGGAAACGTTCTGACATGATTTATCTTTGTCTCATTCTTTTACATCACAAGAACCTGGCATTTTAACAGGGGTGTGTATACTTTTTATATCCACTGTACGTTGTTACGCCATGAAAGAAAAAAATACGTTCTTATGTCATAAAATGAAATAGCTTTGGCAGACTCGCTACCAATTGCTCAATTCTGATGACTATTCCAGTAAGTTAGTAGATACCGGTAAAGCTTATTACTGGCTAATACGCTGTTAAAATGGCCAGTGGCAAACGCCATACATAGACGCTATTTGTGGTGGAGGTAAACTTAGTAAGAAACGTTAGTCAGTGTAACTGTATCAATGTCATTCGCGAATGGCCAATTAACTGTTAAAACGGCCAATGGCATAAGAGGATTTGTTCAGGATAGACACAAGAGGCTAATGTACAGCTTTGTGGTGTAGTGGTTAACTACAGTCCTTCACGTGGGCAACCCGGGTTTGAATCTCGAGAGGGCAATACTTTCTATTGCGGGCCGGCTGAACTAGGCTTGCCTAGTTGATCAACTTGGCCCGCAAGACGACCAACATCCAACGCAAGAGGGCAGCAATGGCTTGATGAATGCAAGTAACAATGATGCTTTAATGACTGCAGCTGCAAATCATGTTGATATCTGTAAAACACCACCTATATTGATTCACAACCATTCTGCAGATACTGATAACGAATCGATTTTAGAGTACGATACTTCCAGTGAAGATGACAGTGAGCCACACTACCAGTTTAGAAAATAATTTGCTAAAGATTTAAAAGCTAGGGAAAATCAATTACACAGGTGTACGGTTGAACAGATGAGCAGTCATTGGTGTTAGGATAGAATATTCTGGAAAATAAGATTCCCCAGCTCATATGCAAAAGTCAGATTTTTCTGCTTTCTATGTTAATGTGTTAGAAACGATAAATACCCTAATTGACAAGGTTCATCCTGAGCCTAGAGATGTATTGCAATTAGAACTTAGGGAGGATTCTATTCAGAATGGAAATGCAAACGTAGATCAATTTCTGGATATGACAGAATGTCTTGTACAGTCCAAATTACCGATCTTAGCTGATAACCATAGAACTGGTCATACAGACAGTTAGGAACCCTCATGGTTCGGGGCGAAGGAAAGCCGAAGCGCTTTTGAAATCTGAAATAATAAACTGCAAAAATAAACTGCAAAAAAAAAAATTCAGGCAGTTGTTTGTTTTACCATAAGTTTGGCACATTTGCTCAATCCAGGTTGCACTGACATAGAAGGTTTACAAAAAGCTTGCGATATTCAAAGGGCCGTTGGTTTATCCATTTATCAAGCTGTGGCATTCTCTGACATAGTCAATTTTGAAAGCCTACTTGGCATCACAATTGTGGTTCTGTATCATAGTAGGCATGATTCAGCCATCTTGAAATTATCCACAAATGCTGTATGTGTTTGTACAAAACAATCAATATTACTGTATAACCAACATTAAGGGTTTAATGGGTACACCCAACGTTTGTCAGGTTTGTCATACTGTATACACAAGATTAGGCGGTCATTCATGTCTGTAGAGTTGCTCCATATGCATTGATGCAGACTGCCCATATCAGCCTGAGCAACTCACAAAATGTCATGATGATAACCGAACATGACGCTCAGCTTACTGCTGTGAAATACATAAGCTTGCCTCATAGCATCCAGAGTCAGCAATTTTGCCAGCTGGTGTGACATCAACAGGAAATGTCCACTACAGATGTCGCTCGTTTAATTCCAGCGCCAAGGGGGCGGTCCGCGACGAGGCATGCCACGCTATGCCTCATTATACAAGTTGCAGTGCCATGCGGTATGGACAAAAACATAAAATAAAAAATAAGAATGTCTACCAGGAGGCATCTGTGAGAACGTCGACACCCGCCTGAAACTGCTATTATTCAAGCCTGCGTCTGTACTTATATGGCCAGAATAAAACATTCAAATTGGAGGAATATTGTCTACTATAATCCTATTCATGGATTGCTATGTTGCTGTGTTTGATTCCATGTTGCTCTGTTGCAGTGCTTGATTTACTGTTATTTCTGAGAATGTATATTATTTATAGGTCAACACACATGAATCTCTTCCTTTTTGTGAATTTTAATTATTTAAAGTGAAATACAATTATTTGACTGGAAATATAGCTGTTGATTACAACGATTAAGTTAACTTTTATGTAGGCTAATTGCAGACTTTTACCAAGCGTACATTACTTATTGCGTCATTGATGCCACTTTTCTGCACTAATATTTCCTGAAGACTGCATCTGTTTTCATCAATAAAAACATATTAAAATAAAAAAATAAGAAATTACTTTTCCCACCAGATTTCTTTGATGAAGTACAATATTTCACAGTAGACCCAAGCAAAAATATAATTCAAGTGTTTAACATAGCGTGTTTACATGAAGGACGTTTTGTTAAACAGGCAATAGGCTACACGTTAAACCCATCAATGTTTCATTAATATTTTCAGAGGTAAATAACAATTGATTTCTTTCCTAAAGTTTCTAATAAAATGGCCTTTGAACAGAACATGTTATTTGTTTATTTAATGTACAATGGCCTGAAGTTGACAAATTACTTTTAATTACTCCACATTAACCCAAAGAGAGAGACTGGTGAGACAAAGCGTCTGGTACAATACTTGTACTCTCACATGCCTAATCAGTTATTCAGTAGAAATACAATGTAAAACAAACAGTAATTAGTCTCTAAATAGTTTTCAGTTTGTGGGTATAGAATTCTGACAACGGAACAATGTAATATATGCTACACCTATTTAGGAAAAGTCAGAGGAAGGGTGTTCAAAAAGATATGTTCCAAATCATTTGCACTGACAAATAAATGAAACTTGCGTCTAAATTTCCATATGCTTAAATCAAGTTTAGAATAGTTTTGCAATTGCGCAATGTAGCCTAATTTCGGATCATTATTATTTAATAGACAAGCGCGTTATGAGTCTCTTATTTGTCTTCTCAAAACGGCCAATTTGGCGTTAAAATTCCAGAATTCCGGCCATACAGAAGAGCTACCAGACATATGTTTTAAATTGCCATACTGTATAATAGCCTACACTTAAACAGCAATAAAACACAAACTCTGTGATCCAACAAATGTTTTTTATTTAATTTAGTCGAATTAGCAGAATGAGCTCTTCACAATCTTTGTGAACTGAGCATATAGGCCTACTCAGTTTAAATACTGTAGGCTATACCAACTGTAGGGCTGTCGCAATTATTAGTTGCATAACTGCCTGATCTAAATAATTTGAGCCAGATCGCAATTACGTTTATAGACAAAAATCTTTTTGTGCAATATTTTGATTACAAAGTCACGGAATCCAGAGTCATCCAATCTGACTAAGGGATTTTGAGTTCAATGTTTGAAACGTCTCAACAAATAGGCTACCACGCGAATTATGTCGGTTTCCATAGGATGCCTAGCCCACGCATGCAAAAAAGCGTTTGACAGGCTCTGTGGAAAGTTATAGGACTACTATAACAGGCTCAGATCATTTACAGAACCTTGTTTGCTGGCCTCAGTTGCACCATCACTAGTTTTTTTAAAACCAGTCGGGTTATGTCTGCTTCGCCTTTGACATTTCGGAGTCCTACGCTTCAGCTGGTGCGGGAGTGTGCTGCTTTTGAATCTTACACCAAGCTTAGTCACATGCCTCAGTAGCCTACTGTCTTATTGTGAGAGTGAGCCGAGGCTCACTGTTTTCTGGGCAACAGATCATACAGGTCACATAATATTAGGCTATTTAATATGCTATTAATCTATTTACTTATTCATTTGGCATATTTCCCACCGGACATTTTGGCGGTTGATATTTTCATCTGCCAGAATACACCTGATACCGGCGAAAAGCTTTTGCCGGCTAATGTAAACCCTGGCGCATAGTTTTCCTTAGCTGTAGGCCAAGTAATGAGGATTTGGTGTGCATAATGATGGGAAGTCCTGGGTGATGTGATCAGGAACAGGTGTGCTTAATAGGGGAGACTGTGAATGCGGCACCGTGAAAGCTGGCTTGGTCACGGGTGGCACCGTGACAGTGTAGGCTACTGTAGATCATCCTTTCCTTTATTTATCTATTAAATTTATTGTGTTTATCAAGCAACTGTGCTTTAGGCCTTTGTCTATTGTCTATTCATGCCGATATCCTTTGATCATAGCAAACTGGTCGACAGTGTCTCTTACTTTACCTTGTACACTATGAAAATGAAAAATTATTCAAAATAATTCCATTAGAATTTAGTTAAGTGTTGTGTAATTTTCATTTAGTACATTTGTAGGGCCTAATAAACGAATGAAAATATTATTGCCTGTGTTCTTAGAAATTATCCGTCTATGTAGGCTATTCTTTTTTTGAGTGGGACACTGTTAGGTAAAGTGGGACACTATATTATGATTAAAATGAAATATTAGACACATGAGAAAAATGTTTTAACCACATACATTTATTAATGAATTCAGGTGTACAGTACATATAAAATCTGTTTTTCAGATTGGAAACATGATTTTGAAATCAAAACTTTGTGCAAAAAGATCGTTGTCTATAAAAAAATTGCGATGTGGCTCAAATTATTTCGATCAGGCAATGTAATAATTGCGACAGCCAGGTGGCCAGAGAGTACCCAGGCAGACGCAAATCACTCTTAATGGGCGATACCCCCAGATAAAGGATGACGCTCCCTGTGAATTTACTTAACAATGAGAATGAAGTGTAATGTTGATGGCATAGTTGATCACATGTAGCGCAACAAAATTTATTTTACCTCTAAACTAAGTATTGCAATCTTATTAATGAAATTCTTTTTTTTAGGAGATAAACAAAATATGAAACATATAATCTGTCTGAATAAGAAATTTTGCTAATTATTTTATAGAACCATGAAGATGATCCAGCTTCCTATGTAATTCATCAAAGGTATCACAGTAATTCATGATATCCTTGACCAGATGCGTTGCTAGGATCACAATTCATTCCGGTAGTGATGGCCATTCGGGGCTTCATTACCGTTCTCCTAGCAGCAGGACATTATGCTAGCAGCGCAAACTCATATTTTCTTTTTCAAAATAAAAGCCATAATTTAAATATATAAGGCAATATAGTTAACAATCTAGTCTGTCAATCTAGTCTGTCATTTTATGTCTGTTCCAATGTTGTTCTTGTCTGTTCTTTTTTACAGACTAGATTGTTAATTATATGGCCTTATAAATTTCAATGATGGCTTTTATTGTGATAAAGAAAATCAGAGTGCTGCCAGCATAATATCCTGCTGCTAAAATAACGTTAATGAAGCCTCGTTTGGCCATCACTACATTCAGGGCTTAGCACCCGCCCAACCCCCAGGGGAGACTTCTTTGCCACATATTTTTCATGGATTTGTGATGCGGTGTGTAGTTCCAACCACCGTCTTAACAGTTTTTAATATTAGGCCTACATTAGTTTGTGACATCTCTCTGGAACCCGAAATATTCCCAAACAACAGAAGATGATTTATTTTCGGCACCAAATCATCCCTAGTCTCTATCTCATTGTCCCCTGGGTTCATTTTCTTAATCGATCCTCAACCTCTCCTTAACAGCAAGCCCTACTCCGCACTATTCTTTCGCAGTGGGCTCTACGCCGCATCTTCATGTTTCTGACTGGTTCATTTGCTGTTCAGAGTACCAGCACAGCTAGTATCATTTCCCAACCCGTGCATGTTGTTACTTTATTGGGTTGTGTGGCTATTACTTTCATTAGTTATAGAGCCATCACGGAATTGGGATGTTTTAAGAATACTCACTTTAACTCACTTTTAATAAATTGGGACGAGTGAGAGGCATGAACAGAACAATGTTTTGTATAGTTTGATGGACCGATTTGAGGCATACAGCTGGACATTTGAATTGTAAACCTTTATTGTCTTAAAATAGCAAAAGGTAGGGGAAGATGTGTTGTAAGAGCGCTTGAAGATAGGCTATGTGTAGACTGTCACGATCGTGCCGTTCACTTGCCAGACTCCAACCTTTATACTAAATATCTGGAATCACAATTTGAACATGTGTGATTTCAAAAGCGCAGAAAGCTGCGATTTTAGCTTTTTATTTTGTTTTTATGCTCAATCAAATTAATTTTTATTGGTGCGATATCATATTTGTATTTGTATACAATTTATTAGGAGTTGCTTTTAGAATCTGTTTGCCTACTTAAAAATAATAATTCAGATTATTATTATAAAGGTTGGAGTCTGGCAAGTGAACGACACAATTCACTTGCCACGATTAGGGCTTGCTGATAAAAAGAGAAAAAGGATCGATTAAGAAAATGAACCCAGAGGACAATGAGATCATAGCAACATCTTTGGTGTAGCCTGTAAGCTCAGTTCCCAAAGATTGTGAAGAGTTCATTATGCTGACTAATTTAAATAAAAAACATTTGTTGGATCATAGAATTTGTGTTTTATTGCTGTTTAAATGTAGGCTATTATACAGTTTGGCTATTAAAAACATGTTTGGTAGCTATTCTATACGGCTGGAATTCGGGAATTTTAACGGCCATATTGGCTGTTTTGATAAAACAAATAAGTTGATGCAACAAATAAGCGACTGACGCATTTGTCTGTTAAAGACAGTAATAGAGTAAACTGACAACCTATTCGCCAACTGTCATGCGTTTTTTTACCATGCCGTACTTCAAAACAATGATCGTAACAAATAGTTCTGCTTTGCATTTTATTATTTCTTAAGATAATTCAAATGTTTAAACAAATAGTTTTTATGTATGTGTAGCCTATTGGTGTATTTCTTTATTAAAACATTTCGTAATTATATCAGTGATGTAGTTACAACTAGAAATATTTCGCTTTTAAATTCTTTATAACCTGTTATTTTAGGAGAACATGTGTACCGTCGTTTAGAAAACGATTTTCAAGAACTAATAGCACTTTTAGCGTTCTAGCTCCCCCATGTGTTTGGAATAGTGCAATCACAGTTGGACGCAATCTACAGTATGTTGACGCAATCCACCTGATCTTACCGCGGTAAGAAAACGTTGTAATTAAACAAACGACATCTGTATGTCATACCAATTATAATCTACAAACGAATAATCCCAAACCACACAAATGTGCCATAAAGCGTTGTCCAATATGTAAAGGGCTTTTGGATGACACTGGCCTATTTGGGAAGCCCCACGAATTTTACATTCAATCATTGATAGAAGAGAAGCCATCAGAAAAAAATGTTTTTTTATGACTTTGAGACTAAACAAAATGACCCTTCCGGCTTACACGTGTCTAGCATGAACTTCAAGGGTAAAAAATGGTTGAATAAGGGGCCCAATTGTGCCTTACTACTTTTAAAGCACTTTCAAAACAAGAAAAGGAACCAAGCAAGCCTAGTTCAGCCAGCCCATGATAAGAAGGAATGATTATTTTTGCCCTCACTGGATTCGAACCGGGGTCTCCTATGTGACAGTCTGTGTCTTTAACCACTATGCCACTTAGCTATACACGTGTAGAGTGATCTGCATTGTTAAACCAATTAGTCGAAACTCCACAGTTCTCGAAACTAGTTCCCTACATTAGCTAACATCCAAACCAACAACAGGTATAACAGGGTTGATACACTAGATTCAACACGTTCAATTAGAAAGAGATTACTGTAGGGACCAATTGGGACATACTATTTCATTTCATGGTACAACATTCGTTTTTCTTTCATTCGTGAATGACACTGATACAATAACAGTCGTTAATGTAGAGTATATTCTGGCACTTTGGTGATTTATGACCCTGGGGGGCAGGGCTTCCAGTTTGATTTGACAGGTGGGCGGGACATCTGGTTTGGTAGGTGGGACTTCTGGTGTGACGTATGGACTTCCTGTATGACGTGTTAGGGCGGGACTTCCGGAATGACGTATGCATGTCCGGTGACTTTGTAATTTATGACTGGATTGATGTGTTCATGTTTGATGTTTTACAACGATTGATAAACACCCAAGACAAGTGTTATAACAGCTGCAATATGTTTGATGTTTAACAAATGGGTCTTAGGGTTCCGGAATGTTAAATTCACAGGCAATAAAGAGCCGTTATATCAGTGGCAAGATGTCTGATGTTTACCAAAAGAGCGCCAGTGTTCAACAATGCTAAATTCCCCTGCATTTTATGTTCTGATAAGTGCTACAACAGATGTCCTAAAACCGGTGGGTGTTAACCTGTCATGTTTTATGGGAGGATTGGCGCGGTCTGTGTATTTAAACCACGCAGACCCCAGTGATGGTCATTCAGTCTTGCCTGAGTAAACTTACCTACACTTACAAACCATGGCGGATTGTGCAGCGATCAACACCGTTGAAGGCTAACAGCTTAACCGCTGCTCAGCGAGTCTGCAAGAGATTACAGATGGACAGCAGAGACGCAATCAACATGCCAGCCCCGAAGTGACCGATGCAGAGTTTAACCCGAATCCATCAACTACACCGGGATATGTTGGCACGGGAGTGGAAGTTGGATGACGGGCGGATCAGTGGATACATTTTCAACCCAGAGATACCGGAGGTTGCATTTTATGACTTACCCGAAGGCCAAGAGGCAGGTGTGACTGATCAAATGGTCTTTAATGTGAGTTTATGGACCACCTTTCGAAAAGTGTTTTATTTGGGCCCAAAACAGGGCACACAAAGTCGTTGAAAGAATGAAGCACTACGACTCTGTTAGATTGGAGCTATTTCCGGAAAATGTCAGCAGGTTAGAGTGTGACTGCGACTGTGGACTGTTCGACTGACGTACAACCCTGAAGCCCCGCCTTAAGCTAACACAGTCCTCAACACAGCATAAAAACAGACAGACCGCCTATCAAGCAGTCACTATCATGCAGTCGGCAGACTTTTCGAAGCATGTCTCAAGAATACAACCAAACGGAGTTTGAAGAACCGAAGGCAGAGGACTGGCTGTGTGATGCCTTGCATGACAATGCAGAACCCTGCTATGGTATCCCGGACCCATACATCTCGATTCCGCCGGTATACCCACCTAGAAACTACCATTGGCTTGACCGGACTGGCGCTCAGCTAGGACCTCTTAATCTGTCGTACCTTTAAAATGCTGACAAGAGTTAGGACAAACGCCTTGCACCACAAGTTTTAAAGATCACCAAAGCAACATTTGGTATGATCCTGGAACACGTTGTTGCATCCATTCTCCACAAAGCATGTATCGGATGTGAAGTGGACCACATGAGGCATCGAAGACATTCTTATCTTGACCCGCCTGATTATTTTTTTGAGACCCATTATGACGATATCGTTGGGACAGTTTTAACACCGCGACTGAAACATATGTTGGTCAAGGCTTTGAATGCATCTGGGTTTCATGTATTACTTCTCATTATTGATCGAATGCTCTACGATGTCTGAACAGGTTATGAAAAGTATTTACTAGGACCCGGCAAACCCTGGTGCTTATGTGGGTAGAGAGGGTTTGAAAAGAGCGTACTTGGAGAAAACCAGGGAAATCCTCAAAAATGGCGAAGCAAATGACTGGCTACTCACCCAGGATACATACACGCTACACAGGCCTGTAGCTATACATTTTCAAAGAAATAAAGTTATTGTTCATGATATAAATTCACAATTTCAGCTGGATTTGGTTGACATGAGTGCTTATAGTGTGGAAAACGATAACATGAAATTTATGTTAACATGCATTGACGTATTAAGCAAATGCATGGATTAGTGTGCTGAGAAATAAAAGCGCAATCGAGTTAAAGCAAGCATTTAAAGACATATCAAAAGAAGGAAGAACACCACAAAAAGTCCAAACGGACAAGAGGAAGGAGTTTTTTAATTCACATTTTTAAATGTTAATGAAGAAGTACAACAGAAAACATTTTGCTACAGGAATTGATGTCAAAGCGAGTATCGTTGAGAGACTTAATAAAACAATTAAATTACGAATGTAGAGGTATCTCACAGCTGCCAACACTCATCACTATGTTGAGGTTATTCAAGATTTAGTTCATGGTTACAACCATATCTACCATCGGTCTATTAAGATGAAACTTGCTAAGGTTTGTGAAGAAAATGTTAGACAAGTTCCCAAGAACATCTATGGTACAACAATGATGAGAAATGGTAATCAAAGTCACAAGTTCCGGGTTGGGGATACTGTGAGACTCTCAAATTTGAGAGGGGCGTTTATCAAAGGCTATGAAAAAGGGTACACAGATGAATATTTTACAATAACAGAATGCATTCCGCGGGTAACTCCTGTATATAAAAGATTACGATGGTGATGTGATAGTTGGGACCTTTTATGAACAAGAATTACTGAAAATAATCATGGCTAAGGATAAAACTTTTAAAGTGGAAGCAGTTCTGGATGAGAACGTACAGAAAGGGAAGAAAATGAGTCTTGTGAAATGGCTTGGTTGGCCTGAGAAATTCAACAGCTGGATAGCATCGGAACAAGTGCTTGACCTTGAAACTGGATAAAACTCTAGGATTTGCAGGATCACGTCATTTACATTGACTGCGATCAGCATGGGTGATGGCAGTTTCTACATAACGCTGCCCAGTAACTCATCGAGACATGTCTATCCAAACAATTCGAGTTTGAGCTATACCACAAAATTTGCCAAAGGTATAGATTTGAAAGGTGATTGGGAAGTGTCTTTGATAGAATTCCAATACCCGCATACGTGGAAGACTTTTACATGGGGTGAAAAAGCATTTGAACTACATGACTCAAAACACGACAAAACTTGGAAATATGAACTCAACACCGGTTATTACAATAGCATAGGAAAACCAGTGGCAGAGATCAACATTTATATAAAACCACATGGCATATGGGCGGGGTATGGCAAATTTAAAAATAGAATGTTTCTAAAAGGCGAGCCCCATTTTAGTTCGAAATTTAGTGCAAAATTGGAACAGATATTAGGCTTAAAACCAGGCGATCGGTGGTACGCCCCATGGTACGGCCCATTCCCCACAGATATTCTGGCAGGGTTTAACAGGAAAAGTGTTTGCAAAATTACACTTAAGACCCATCAAACAATCTTTTAGACAATAAGATGCAGCCTCAGAAACTCTACGATGATCCTCAAAGGTATGTTGAATACTACGCAACACAGGCCGGTAACGGTTTACCGGGGTATCATGGTAGCACTGCAATGTATGGGGCTGGTCTAGGGGGCCTTTTCCGAGGTCTTTTCCGGGTGACAATACCTTTGTTGAAGTGTGGGTTCTCAATAGGAAAACCACATTTGAAAAATGCAGCGAGGAATATAGTTGGCGAGGTTGTCAGCAATGTTATGGCACGCCAAACACAACAGCAGGATGGATCTGGATTGATGGTTATGACTCAAGGTGTCAGAAAGAGACCACCTGGTAGGAGGAGCCTACCAAAGAGTAAAAAACGCAAGAATGAGACAAAAACAAGAGCCGCAGTTAAAAGAAAACATACAGCTTGGAGGACACTCAAAGGGAACACCGCAAGGTTGATTAAGAACATATTTTAGGAAGATGGCACTCCTACACCGCATGTCTGGTGAATGTATGAAAACAGAGTTGGATTTATTCACAGTTCCTTTCACACAGACATCTATTGAGAAAAATTCATACATTGAAATACCGACCCTATCAACAATATCAGACGCAGCCCCAATGGAGTTCTGTATTGCAAAAAATGGCGAAGACTTTGTTGACCTAAACAATACTTTGTTGTACCTATGCGTAAAAGTCACTAAACCGGACGGAACTAATATTGATGCCGGAGCACGTGTTGGGGTTATCAACTACCCGATAACCACCCTATTTTCACAAGTGGATGTCTCCTTGGGTGATCGTTTAATTAGCCAGAGTAGCAAAACATACCCCTACTGAGCTGTTATAGAGAGCATTCTGAATTATGGATGTGATACATTAAAGACACAATTTTCAGCTGGTTTGTTATTCAAGGATGCCACAGGTCACATGGATGTTACGGACCCTGCAGGCAAGAACGATGGACTCGAGGGCTGCTTATTCAGCGGATAGCACAACATCAATCAATCAAATTTATTTATAAAGCCCTTTTTACATCAGCAGTTGTCACAAAGTGCTTTTACAAAACACTCGGCCTTAAACCCCAAGGAGCAAACAACAGTAGTGTTGAATTTCAGTGGCTAGGAAAAACTCCCTAAGAAGGCCGAAATTTAGGAAGAAACCTAGAGAGGAACCAGGTTCAGAGGGGTGACCAATCCTCTTCTGGCTGTGCCGGGTGAACATATTAAGAGTACAAATTGCAATAATTAATAAATGCATGTGGGCTGAGTCCAGAGTCTATTTAAACCTAGTCCAGGTCGGAAACATGACCAGATGGACAGGGACAGGGACAACACGAGGGGTGTCAGAACAGTGGCAGCTGAAATTGTCAGGTATCGGCTTGATCTGCAACAAAACCAGGAGGACTTTGGACAGGGACAGCAACGGGTCTTTCAAGCCTGGTACTCCTCAGGTGTGGGCCAAGACCTCATGTCCTCCTAAGTTTAAAACGGCAGGAGACAGGGGAAAATTTAGAAAATGCATTCTTTAAATCTACAAGGATTTATAGTGGAGAAGGAGAACTGACCCTACTCCCCCAGCACAATAATATAGCAGCGTAAAACCTTGGGGCTGAGACAGGGAGGTCCAATAACACTGTGGCCCTATCCGGGGGAGGCCCCGGACATGGCCCAACAGGCAGGAAATCAATCCACCCACATTGCCAAGCATCAACCAAAGGGACACCCACCGACCGCAACCACCCTGAATGAGGGCCAAGTATTGCCTGCAGAGTACAGCCCAATTGCACAAGTGCAAAACAGAGAGACAACAACAAGCCAGTGACTCCGCCCCTGAATGGCATTGGCGGGAGGGCATCCCAGTGGCGATGAGAGCCCACCTGGCAAGACAGCAAGGGTGGACAGTATCAAGCCTTTCTGGTCACCTTCACACCCCTGGGCCAGACTACACTTAATCATAGACCATGATGTAGAGATGAGTCTTTAGTAGACACTTGAAATTTTGGACTGAGTTTGTATTTCTAACCTTAATTGGCAAATCATTCCACAGTAGTGGAGCTCTATGAGAGAAGGCCCTGCCTCCAGCTGTTTGTTTAGAAATTCTAGGTACAATTAAAAGGCCTGCATCTTGCGATCTAAGGTTACGTGTAGGTATGTATGGCTGGATCATTTCAGCGAGGTAAGTAGGAGCAAGTCCATGTATTGATTTATAGGTT
>JACXGI010011797.1:13911-24267 GCA_016801175.1 Esox masquinongy | reverse complement strand
TGACGATTTCAGCTGCCACTGTGCTGACACCTCCCCCTCCCCGTGTTGTCCCTGTCCTTGTCCATCTGGTCATGCTTCCGACCTGGACTAAGTTTAAATAGACTCTGGACTCAGCCCACGTGCACTTATTAATTATTACAATTGTACTCTTAATATGTTCACCCGGTACAGCCAGAAGAGGACTGGTCACCCCTCTGAGTCTGGGTCCTTTCTAGGTTTCTTCCTAAATTTCGGCCTTCTTAGGGAGTTTTTCCTAGCCACTGAAATTCAACACTACTGTTGTTTGCTCCTTGGGGTTTTAAGGCCGGGTGTTTTGTAAAAGCACTTTGTGACAACTGCTGATGTAAAAAGGGCTTTATAAATAAATTTGATTGATTGAAAATCAAATTGTATTCAAGCAAAAATGTAATGGCAATGGTAAAAGTTGCATTTGTAGACTAGTCATGTGGAATAGGCATCAATACTAATAGACCCAGGGGGATTGCAGGGGGATTGAACGTTCCCAACTGTGACGAACAAACTCATCGTTTTGACCCCGGTTCAATTCCCCCTCTAACTTTCCAATTTTGTCTCTTAGTGATGTTTATCCACGGTCCTTTAAAAGCTGTCACACAACTATATACACTACCATTCAAAAGTTTGGGGTCCCTAAGAAATGTCCTTGTTTTCAAAAGAATAGCACAATTTTTGTCCATTAAAATAACATCAAATTGATCAGAAATCTAGCATAGACATTGTTAATGTTGTAAATGACAACTGTAGCTGGAAACAGCAGATTTCTAACGGAATATATACATAGGTGTAGAGGCCCATTGTCAGCAAAAATCAGTCCTGTGTTCCAATGACACGTTGTGTTTGCTAATCCAAGTTGATCATTTTAAAAGACTATGTGACCATTAGAAAACCCTTTTGCAATTACTGTATGTTAGCACAGCTGAAAACCGTTCTGATTAAAGAAGCAATAAAACTCCTACTTTAGACTAGATGAGTGTCTAGAGCATCAGCAATTGTGTGTTTGATTAAAGGCTCAAAATGGCCAGAAACAAAGAACTTCGTCAGTCTATACTGACGAAATGAATGCTACTCCATGCAAGAAATTGCCAAGAAACTGAAGATCTCGTACAACGTTGTTTACTACTCCCTTGAAAGAACAGCGCCAACTGGCTCTAAATAGAATTGAAAGAGGAGTGGGAGGCCCCGGTGCGAAATTGAGCAAGAGGACAAATACTTTAGTGTCTAGTTTGAGAAACAGACACCACACAGGTCCTCAATTGGCAGCTTCATTAAATAGTACCCACAAAACACCAGCCTCAATGTCAACAGTGAAGAGGTGACTCCGGGATGCTGGCCTTCTAGGCAGAGTTGCAAAGATATAGCCATATCTCAGACCGGCCAATAAAAAGAAAAGATTAAGATGGGCAAAAGACGACAGACACTGGACAGAGGAGTCGCCTCTTCCTTGTTGATGAAACTGAAAACCCATCTCCAGGCACCTCATCTCCATGCTTGTAATGCTCACATTGTTTATCTCCCATCACTACACGTTTCAGCATGACAATGCACTGCCCCATATCACAAAGAACTGTACACATTTCCCTGAAGCTGAAAATGTCCTAGTACTTTCGTGGCCTGCATACTCTCCAGACATGTCAACCATTGGATTATTATGAGTGATCCACTTCCCAGGAACATCCAGCAACTTCACACAGCCATTGAAGAGGAGTGGGTCAACATTCCACAGGCCACAATAAACTTGATGAACTCAGCTTTTTTAACCATTACGTTACCAGTTAAGTATTGTAAGAACACATTCTTACTTACAGCAAACCAAGATAAGAATCAGGAATCTTTTGTTTAATTGCCAAAGGCTTTTGAGCACTACACTACCCTGCCGCTCTAAATGTGAAGGAAATGTGATTCTCTGCAAACGGGAAATAGTGATCACACCAGATACTGAATTGTTTTCTGATTCCTGCCCTAACCCATATTTTAGGACCATCAGTGACCAAAAGATATAACTCTGTGTTCACACTTTCCCAATCCTGTAAAATTCTGATTAGGGACTAATGAATGAATTTCCATATCTGAACATTTTACTCAGCAAAAATCTTTAAAATTGTTTCATGTTGTGTTTGTATTTTTGTTCAGTATAGATACAATGACAACAGGTCTTATACCACAGAGAACCTATTTAAGTGTTATACAGTATGTCATTAAATGCCTGGCAAAGCTACTGTCTACCAGAAATTGAAATGACAACCACAACAGTGTGTGTAAAGACAGAAAATAATTGCACTCCTAGGATAAACGCTAAATTCAGCACAAGAAAGGACAAAGAAAGGGAAAGAAATTCAAGTAATGTTGAATTCAACCAAAGAAAGGACCAGGGTTAAAAAATAATCTCCAATGTCAGTACCTCAGCAGCGATGTCCAGATGCACAACAAAATGTTTGGTAGGACTGGGTCTGAAGAGCAGGTAGAAATAGCGTCCTGTCAGCCCCAGGGACTGAGTGCTGGTCTTAGGCAGCAAGATGTAGTTGCTGGCAGGAATGGACCCACGGATCCGAAACACTGAACACTTAAGTGTTTTGTCCTGTCAGAACGTCATAAATAAAACTCAAACTTAAAAGCACACTAAAATTAAAACTTGTGTGGGGGGGGTCAAATTGAAGTGTCTCCCAAATACATGACGTAACATTGTAAGGTAATACGAAACTCTAAGGTAGTTAGCTATGAGTAGTGTAGCATACCATATAGGTTGTCACTTCTCCCTCTTTTGATGACTTCTTCCATTCGTCAACTCTCATATGCTTGAAGATGTTGACATACGGTTGTTGCCACACTGTTTAAGACACAAGGAATATTGAAGGACATTGTACTGCAGCAGTAACTACAGCAACTACCATATTTTAAATGTATGCATTGTCTTTAACATCAAGCGTTATTTGTCATGACACGTTTTAACCAGCAGTAAAGAAAATTGCCTAACAGGCAATTTGCTGCGATATGCAAATAAACCCTTACCTCTTGAGGCCATTGTTATAAGGTGTGGAGGATTCCTTCAAGTTAGCTTGCTAGCAACCAATTCACCTGTTGATTTTTGGCTACTGTATAAGCTACCCACTGTGGCTAACTTGCGTTAGCGAGCTAACTTTTCTGTGTTCAACTCGCCGGTTGTAACAAAGGCGCCCACAACAGTTAACGTGCATCTGCTAGCAAGGTTTATTTTATTTTTCGCCATGTCAACAACAGATTACATGCATAGCAAATGGCAATCCGTAAACTCCCGCTACAACCACCGCGGTTTCCAACGGTGATGCGTGTTCAGTTACGTCCCATGCCATGGTGCCTCTGGGAGATGTAGTTCGGAGTTTGAGAGGGGTCAGAAGAATTTGTAGCGAAAGAATATCGTAGGGAAAAGACCACCAATGGAGGGACATTAGTGTCAAAAGAAAATTACATCATAATCATATTTCATTTGGATTTTT
Organism: Esox masquinongy; assembly: GCA_016801175.1. NCBI lineage: Eukaryota > Metazoa > Chordata > Actinopteri > Esociformes > Esocidae > Esox > Esox masquinongy. The sequence continues at coordinate 20,779 of JACXGI010011797.1, read as the reverse complement.
TAAATGAGTGTGTAATCCACAAATTTGATATTTAAATTCATACTTGAAATTGTATGGTATGTTATAAATTACACTGACCACATTTTGCATTCAGTTCAACACTTAAATTTAAATTACATTTGTAAAAAATTATTCATTAGGCTATGTATATATTCAGTTTAAATATGGTCAATGTTGCATTGATTCTCTGTGTATGTGACTCACAAGTTTGGAACAGTCTATTGTAACCACACTATTCATCCAGAAAATTGTTTTGATTGGTTATTTACTTGCTATTTGCAGGGATATGGACATCCAACCAGCTGTGTGCAACACAATCGTTATCAACACCTATTACCTACACCATCAGAACACCACTTCCAGACTCCAATGTCTCGCTACAAGTGAGGCTACACTAGTTGTGCTTTGGAAGAGAATGGACTAGCTACTTTGGCCATCGTAAGTTTAGTGTTGTTCCCCTGACTGATGAAAAGGAGTAGGCATGTCATATCTTGCTGGTCTACACAGCCTGCATGGCTACACATACAGAAATACATCCGTGGATACTGGAGGTGTGCAGAACATGGATACGTGGATTTTGAAATGAGCTCTGAGACAAGGGCAAAGCAGGAAAAAATGAAACTGAAATTAAGTGTAAGCAAAACTGAAGTGATACACGTTTGTGATAGTGGAAATAGCTGTGTTTTTTCACTGATTTACCTTTACAGAGGTTTTCAGAAGTATTCGCCCCATGGACCCCAAGTCATGCTGCCCTCGGTGTCCCCCAGGGGCACAGAAGCCCAGGAGGGAGGGAAACAGTATGGAGAAAAGGGTGGAGAGACCGCAGAGATATCGATGACTGAAGCCCATACCTCCCAAATCACCACAAGACTGACATGGATGTATAATGATTTATTCAGCATCATTATTTACTGTGAGGACTTGAGGTCAAGACAGAGGATGCATCCCAGTAGCCAAGGGCTTACACCCTTTGATGGTGATATGTTGCACATTATAAAACTAAATCAATAAAGACACATGGCACGAAGTTGAACGTCAAAGCACATATAGTTTAGTAGAAATGACCCAACAAGGCTGTTCTATCACGTTAAACAATAGACAATGAAACAGTCAGCCTATAAGTCTATAAACTGTGTCTACACGTTCTATATACCATGGATTCTGTAAGCAGGCTATAGCTGGCTTTTTGCCAATTAAAAATTAAATGAAAGCTGGTAAAATAATTGATTTTGTTTTGACACTTTTGATTTCTCAACAGCAATAGCTCACTTTGAGTAGGCCAAGATGTGCTGCAAATGCTGACATGTTCTGCTGATATGCCAAACAACACTGTGCAACAGAAACAAAGTTCACGCAATGAAAATGTGGACATTTAACACAGTTGGCGTAATGAAACGTTTGATACCAGAGAAGATGGAGCACTCATCTTCTCAGGGTTGCATGCGTTTCATAGCACTAGCTGCGTTAATTGTCCACATATTAAGCCCAGAAGGGTGGGTCTGGTGCTGTCCCTGGTTTTGAGGAAATTTTCGGGTTGATTTTGAACTTGGAAAAATAACATTCAGCAGTTCTAGACAAAATTAATTACATTAGCCTAAACAAAAAGCTGTGTTGTGTGTTTTATAATTTATTTTGCATATTTGAAATGTTCAGACTGCAATTATTACTGTTTAGGCTATCGGTGTATTTCTCTATTCAAACATTACATAGCAGTAAAGAGGCAATGACAAATGTTTTGCTCTTCAATACAGTACAAGAACATTGTTTTCTAATTTATTTAATCGTATGAAAATCGTGGCTAACATTTGATAACAATTACATATTATAGGGTTTTCATTAGTTCATCTTGCTGTAGGCTATGTGTCCGGTACATTTCTGAAATGTCCGGGAAAATGAAATGCTCCCGGTCAGATTGTCTGATGACAAATTTTCATAACGGAAACCCTGCTACACCCGTCATAACATATTTAATCCTTATTACAGACTGCAAACCGATCTACCAGTACAGACTATAACTTCCCTGATTTTAATGCTGGTGTCCCATTCTCTGTCTTCAGTTCACTTTCTCCCAAACAACTAATACCCAGAGGCTACTAGTAAGCTCATACCACTGAAGGCCAGCCACATACAGTATATTAACCTTGCATGGCCATAACAAGGCTAGTAATCCATACTAATACATACACTGATCAGCCATAACATTCTGACCACCTGCCTAATATTGTTTAGGTCCCCCTTTTGCCACTAAAACAGCCCTGACCTGTCGAGGCATGGACACCACTAGACCTCTGAAGGTGTGCTGTGGTATCTGGCACAAAGACGTTAGCAGCAGATCCTGTAAGTTCTGTAAGTTGCGAGTTGGGGCCTCCATGGATCGGACCCATTTGTCCAGCACATGCCACAGATGCTCGATTGCCCTGGGTGTCCATGGAGCTACTGTAAAAAGTCCTTCTGATGAACTCCCAAAAGTATATAAATTATATTTTCTTATAATAGCATGAAAATTATTTATGTTTATTTTGTTCGGCTTAATGGTGAAAATGGAAAACTGTTAAAAATAAATCGCTCAAGATAATTCAAGTGCAAGCTGGACTAATACTGGAATATTTTTAGTCAGACCACCAAAGATGTTGAATAATTTACCTTTCAGAGAGATTACCGAATTCCTTCCATTTTGGGATATAAGCAAGACTGAACTATTGACGATCAATGATTTGAGGTGATTGCTGCTTTCACATCAGTATTCTAAAATCAGGGGAAACCCATCACGATTACTGAGGCGAGGAAAGAAACTGAAGAAAACTCGACTGAAGAAAACTAAAAAACATGCACCATTCAAGGAGATCACTGCTTTCATTTCAGGAAATTGTAGCAGGAGGGTACAAGTGATGACTTACAGTAAACCAATCAGCCATAACATTATGACCACCTGCCTAATATTGTGTAGGTCCCCCTTTTACCGCCATAACATCCCTGACCCGTTGGGGCATGGACGCCACAAGACCTCTGAAGGTGTGCTGTGGTATCTGGCACAAAGACATTTGCAGCAGATCCTTTAAGTCCTGTAAGTTGTGAGGTGGGGCCTCCATGGATCAGACCTGTTTGTCCAGCACATGCCACAGATGCTCGATTGGTTTGAGACCTGGGGAATATGGAGGCCAAGTCAACACCTTGAACTCGTTGTTGTGTTCCTCAAACCATTTCTGAACCATTTTTGCTTTGTGGCAGGGCGCACTATCCTGCTGAAAGAGGCTAATGCCATCAGGGAATACTGTTGCCATGAAAGGGTGCACACGGTCTGCAACAATGCTCAGGTAAGTGGTCCGTGTCAAAGTAACATCCACATGAATGGCAGGACCAAAAGTTTTCCAGCAGAACATTGCCCAAAGCATCACACTGCCTCGGCCGGCTTGCCTTCTTCCCTTAGTGCATCCTGGTGCCAGGTAAGGCCACCTTCTTCCACTGCACCGTGGTCCAGTTCTGATGCTCACATGCCCATTGTAGGTGTTTTCCGCAATGGATAGGGATCAGCATGGGCATCCTGACTGGTCTGCGACTACACAGCCCCATACGCAACAAACTGCGATGCATTTTGTGTTCTGACACCTTTCTATCAGTACCAGCATTAACTTTTTCAGCAATTTGAGCTACAGTAGCTTGTTTGTTGGATCGGACCACACGGGCCAGCCTTCGCTCCACACGTGCATCAATGAGCCTTGGTCACCCATGACCCTATCGCCAGTTCACTGCTTTTCCTTCCTTGGACCACTTTTGATAGGTACTGACCACTGCAGACCGGGAACACCAAACAAGGGCAGCAGTTATGCTCTTACCCAGTAGTCTAGCCATCGCAATTTAGCCCTTGTCAAAGTCGCTCAGATCCTTACACTTGCCCATTTTTCCTGCTTCTAACACATCAATTTTGAGAACAGAATGTTCACTTGCTGCATAATATATCCCACCCACTGACAGGTGCCATGATAACGAGATTATCAGTGTTATTCACTTCACCTGTCAGTAATCATAATGTAATGGCTGATTGGTGTACAATTCCAGGTTATTGCTGCATTCATCTCTTAGTATCTTAGAAAATCTTTAGGAACAATGTCTTGCCCATGTCACATGCTACATCAGAAGCCAAATGGTGGTGCTGCGACATCCCCACCCATGGCTCAAGCCACGACTGTTCCCAATGTTGGGACCTTGTGCCATTTGATCAACAGGCTTTTCTCAAATGCCTGGAAGTTGGTTCACCAACCCAAATACGCATCCATGTAGCAGCGTTCACCCTAATACACCTATCCACCATGCCTGGAATTAAAAGACAACATTCACACTTACACAAAAGCATTTCAAATTAGGTGCCCTCAGACAGAACATTGCAGCTTTGTGAATGATGGTCAAATATTGCCAAGTACATACCAGCAAATGTGATTCCACTGTGGGGGGTTGAGCGTAGGGTTGGGAGAGCGGGTTAGGGTTAGGGTGGGGGGTTAGAGTTAGGGTTGGGGAACTTTTCATCCAATCAGTCGGAAAACTCAGTACATGGTCCAGCCCTCACAACAAAAGCTAATTTGCGGATGCTGCCGAGGGAGTACCTTTTGTCCCTGTATGGACAAATGGAGAGCGCCCTTGCCCTCATTAATCTCACCGAAGTGATTAATGATGGACTGTCTGTTGAACAGTGCCTTCCCCATTACACTTTGATCTTAGGGAAGGCGAAGAAATCCATAGTGCATTGAAGAATGAAAACCATCTCCATTTGTGAAAATAATAATCTTACAGTACCCAAGGTCAAAACTCTTTGTCCATTCTCCAATTCCTGATGTATGAAATCAATATAACATTTCCTGTCATATTGTCACAATCTGCAATTGATCTATTTATCCACAGTGCTGTTAACCATGATTTTATTATTAGTCATGTTTGTGTAATGAATTCATACCACATTCTTCAAGAAATAGAATAAGACTTATAACTCAAAATAATTACCTTCGATAAAAATTGGGATAACTCCTATTTGTCTCCTAGGTTTCCTAGCAACTAATGGATTGGTGGTGCACTGCTAACTGGAGAGTAAAGAAACATTCCATAACATTCAACCAAATGCAAAAACACTGTCATGACATTGAGACACTACACTGTAAATTTGGGCATTTGTCTCTGGTAAGAAAACAACCCAATTGCTTTATTTGTTAACTAATTTTAGTGCTTTATGTTGTCTGCTTACAATGAAGGTACAAACAAAAAATTGCAGTGACCGTCTTTAATACATCATTTTCCACACTTTAGCAGTTGTGTTGGCCAGATGATCCAATCAAATAATGTGATCCATGACAAATCTGAAGTTGGGGTAAGGATGAAATTTAAGTGATTTAACCATGTGCTTGCCAACACTGAATGTACAGAGAGCTAGGTGGTGAACACTGTCAATGATATTGCACTGGAACTTCAATATTGTGTGTCTGTCAGAACACAACACAGGGAGGCAGGAGAATGGTTCCTTTTGCAGAGAGCGTTCTTTATTGAGCAGAGGACTGAAGGCAAACCCGGATGTCAGACAGGCAAAAGTAAACAAGAGCAAGGCAGAAATCGGAGTCATGGTCTGGCTGGTAGTCAGGGCCAAAAATACACAAGAAATGTAGCGAAGGTGCAGACTCGGCCAAGAAACGGTCAGGATGGTCAAAACGGGCTAGAAGGTCAAGACACAGAAAAGCTATCATATAGTGGAGACACAAACAATACCTTACAATGGAACTGAGAAAACGAACTGAATAAATAGTGTGCTTAACAAGCGGCAGGTGAAAATGATCAAACCAAAATGAAAAACCAAACTGAGCATAGAAATACAGAACCTAGAAAGTAGAACAAAGATATACAATGAACTCGATTGGTACAATGGTGTCAGATAAGGGACAAATGCCGGACCAAACAAAAAAAGAACAAGAAACAAAAACCAAGAAGAAACAGAACCTTGCAGTGTCAATATGAGCTTTCTTTTCCAGACCTATATTACATAACATACACACAATACCCCATAATGACAAAGTGAAAACAAGTTTTTATTTTATTGAAATTTATTGAAAAGGAAAAACTTAAATATCTCATGTACTGTACTTAATTATACAGACCCATTACTATGACACTCCCAAATTGAGCTCAGATGTATCCTGTGGAGGCGGAAATTTATGACGAGGTGCTACGTCCCATTCGGTCACAAATACTGGATTGCTACCATCCAATACTCCATCGCTGCTTGGAAGTGTAGCTAGCCGCCTGATTATTCAGAGAATGTGGCACTAGACGGTCTGTCCAGCAACAGTGCAGTTTAGCAGAAAAAGCGCGAGAGCAGACAGGAAGATTCTTCTAGCTCGTGCATTATGTGATGACACAGGGTGGCCAGACGGGAAAAAAAGATCTCCACAGGGTGAAGTGGATTCACGAAACAGAAAATATTTTATTCCTACTCCCAGATGATCTAGATCAGATTGCAGTTTTTTTTATTGCAGGTCTGCACAATTCAAGTGGATGGCCTATTTTGGAGTAAAAACGGCAAATTTCGCTGAAAGGTGACAAGTTTGCACCCCTGTTTGATCATCCCTGAGATGTCTTTACAACTTGAGTGGAGTCCTCCATTCCCAAACAAGATAAACATGAAGCAGAGCATCCACCTCCCTCATCTGACCCTCAGACACAAATCACCCAATACTTCCAGAAGTTGTCCTTGTCCCAAGCAGGGGCTCAATGACCCCACTCCACCACACTCACCCTCTCCCACTCTACCACATTCTCCAATCAAGGAGTTAGTTCTACCGAAAATGAGCAGAGCTCATCTTTCCCTACGCAACCCCCCCCCCCCCCCCCCCCC
>JACXGI010011797.1:0-13811 GCA_016801175.1 Esox masquinongy | reverse complement strand
TAGAAATAGAAGGAATTGAGTGCATGCAACTTATGAAGTAAACCAGTCTAATCTGTTATCTGTAACACGTCAACCTACTAGTCCAAGGACCCCTATTATCTCTATTAACATTTAACAACATTTATCAGGAATGGAACAGCAGAAACAGCAACAATACCCACACTCTATTTGCCATGGTCAACAAGCTTACAAACCCCCTTAAAGCAGATAGCATCAGAACTCTCGTCCACTGAGAAATGTAATAAATTTGCTTGTTTTTTTAGTGAAAAAAAACCCTACAGTAATACCATCGCTATGGTGATAGAAGCATCATGCTTTGGGGATTCATCTCAGTGTCAGAGAAAGTTCAGGATTGAGAGAATGAGATTCTTGAAGAAAACCTGATCCAGAGCATACAGGCCCTCTGACTGGGGCATAGATTAATCTTTTAGCAAGACAAGTTTTTGTACAAGTCTGTGAATGTCTTTGAGTGGACCAATCAAAGCCTGAACCCCATTGAACATCTTTGAGGAGACCTGAAGACCGACGCTCCCCATCCAATCTGACAGAGCTTGTGAGGATCTACAAGCAAGAATAGGAGAAACTGCCCAAATCCAGGTGTCCTGGTAGAGGCATACCCAAGAAGACTCAAAGTATTGAACAAGTATCTGAATTGTTGTACATGAGATATTTTTTTTTTTTTAAATAAATTGGCACAAATGTCTAAGAACATGTTTTCGCATTGTCATTATAGGGTATTTCTTGTACAACCCCGTTTTCAGAAAAACTGGGATTCTGTGTAAAATGGAAATAAAAACAGCATACAAAGATGTGCAAATCATTTAAACCATGTTTTCAATAGAAAATAATACAAAGACAACATATCAAATGTTGAAACTGAAAACATTTATTGTTCCTTGAAAAATATATGCCCACTTTGAATTTAATGCCAGCAACACATTTCAAAAAAGCTGTGACAGAAGCAACAAAAGACTGGAACAAAAAAAAGTACCTGGTGGAACATCTCACAACTAATTAGATTAATTGGCAACAATTTCAATATGGGCATGTATTTAGATTAAATGTCACAACTAATTAGATTAAATGTCAGTAACGTGATCGGGTATAAAAAAAAAAGCATCCCAAAGAGGATGAGTCTTTCAGAAGTAAAGATGGGGAGGGGTTCGCTACTCTGTGAAAGACTGTGTGGGCAAATAGTGCAACAATTTAAGAATAACGTTTTAAGAATAACTTAAAATTGCAATTTAAGAATAACATAAAATTGCAAAGAGTTTGGGGATCTCATAGTCTACGGAACATAATATAATTAAAAGATTCAGAGAATCTGGAGAAATCTCTGTATGCAAGAGACAAGGCCGAAAACCAATATTGGATAGCCATGATCTTCGGGCCCTCAGGCGGCACTGCATTAAAAACAGACACGATCCTGTAGTGGCAAACACTGCGTGGGCTCAGGAACACTTCCGAAAACCCGTCTGTGAACACAGTACATCGCTGCATCCACAAATGTAAGTTAAAACTCTAACATGCAAAGAAGAAACCATACATAAACACGATCCAGAAACACTGCCGCATTCTCTGGGCCCAAGCTCATTTAAGATGGACTGAGGCGACAAATCAAAATTTGAAATTATTTTAGGGAATCATGGACGCTGCATTCTCCGGGCTAAAGGGAAAGGGACCATTCTGCTTGATATCAGTGCACAGTTCAAAAGCCAACATCTGTGATGGTATGGGGGTGCATTAGTGCACATGGCATGGGTGACTTGCACAACTAATGCTGAACAATATATACAGGTTGTGGAGCAACATATGCTGCCATCCAGATTGTCTTACTCAAGGAAGGCCTTGCTTATTTCAGCAAATCAATGCCAAACCACACTGCACAAATTACAACAGCATGACTCCATAGTTGTGGGGTCTGTTTGGGTTTGCCTATGTTTCTTCTTGCTTCTTATGTTTTCTTTTGTTATGTTCTAGTTTAGTGTGGTTTAAGTTTCCTTGTTATCTTTTTTATTTTTCCCTTATGCTTAGATCTTTGTTTTTCTCGATTGGTTATTATTGTTTTGGTTTCATTTTGTAATGTTGTTTCAGTGGTTCTTAGTTGTTTGAACATAGCTTTTCCCCTATATTAGTTCTGAGCTTCACCTGTGTTTCTGTTCACCTGCCCTAATTTCGTGTCCAATATAGTTCAGTTCTGTTTTGTAGTTCCTTTGTGAAGTATTTCTTGATTTTCGTCTATGTACTGAGCCTTTGTTTAGCGTACTCCTAAAATATCCCTAGTATTTAGATATCCCGTGTTTAGATCTTAGCTTTGGAATTTCTCGACATCGCTCTAGCCTTATGATTTTGGATGTTTGCCTTAGCCATTGGATTTTGACATTTTACCTTGCATTTTTTGACCATTGCTTGCCTTAGCCTTTGTACTGTTGCCTCTCATTTTTGACTTACTGGTTTTGACCTCTGGCCTGCCTTTTTGACTCTGCCTTCTGCCTTGCCCTTGCTTGGAACTGTCAACCTTCTAATAAACAATACAAACGCTCCATGTCTGGAACCTGCAACTCATTCATTACAGAAGTAAAAGAGTCCGGGTGCTAATCTGGCCTGCCTACAAGTCAGACCTGTCACCAACTGAAAACATTTGGTGCATTATGAAATGAAACGTACGACAAAGGAGACCCCGAACTGTTGAGCAGCTGAAATCCTACATCAAGCAAGAATGGTAAAACATTTCACTTTCAAAACTACAGAAATTGGTCTCTTCAGTTCCCCAACACGTACAGAGGGTTGATAAAAGAAGAGATGCAACACAGTAATCAACATGCCCCAGTCCCAATTTTTTTTAAAACATGTTGCTGGCATCAAATTCAAAATGGGCTTATATTTTTCCAAAAACAATAAAATTTCTCTGGTTCAACATTTGATATGTTGTCCTTGTACTATTTTCACATAAATATAGGGATTAAATAATTTGCACATCATTGAATTCTGTTTTTATTTGCATTTTACGCAGTTTACCAACTTTTTTGGAAACAGAGTTGTAGATTGATGGCGAAAAAATGACTTAACTTATTATATAAAAAGTCCATAACATTTGGAGAAAGTAAAGCGCTCTGAATACTAATCTCTGTCTGTCACAAATGTATGGGTCAGGGTATAAACACAATACTGAGAGTTATCCAACCCATGGCATCTAGAAAGACAACTGAAAGTGTTTTGTCACATTAGCCTATTCACATTTCAACATACATGTTACTACCACAAAATACACAATTGTCATAATACATAATTATACAAGTTATACATCTTAATCTGAATCAACATTTACAACATTTGGAGGTAACTCTATTGGGTCATTTAAGTGAATAAGGAATGACACCTGCATAGATTGAGATGCGGTCTCAATATGAGTTAGATGTGTGCAGTCTATACGCTTGTCCCGAGTCATTGATGTAGGACAATGGAGTAAAGAGTGAGACTCTGGCGTCAGTGTGTTCTGAGCCTCTTGTCGTGACCTTCGAGTATGTGGAGTGGGAGAACTACTAGGCTGGACTCCTGTCGGTGTAGAGGCTCCATTGTGTAGCACTGTAGCGACGGAGAATGGTTCTACTCTTGTGTCGGTTAGTCACTGTGGACAACAGGTAACTCCCTTCTCCATTCTACAGCTTTGCAGTTTTTTTGTAAGCTCTGTCTTCACCTACAACCAAGAGAGGAAAAACTGAGTTACAATTATGAGATAAGAAATAAAGAAAATATCTCCCCTGAAATGTCAGTTTGTTCTAGTTGGTTGATGCTACACAAAGTATGCGTGGCACCGTCTGTAAATATGAGCAAACGGGCTGTGAATAAAATGTCTTTGCAGTTTATCCTCTTGGTCTTTTTTTCAAAATATGAACAAAAATCAAACCTGTAACTGAAGTAAAATGTTTGAAATAAATACATGTGAAATAAAATAAATATTTTTCCAAAAAAATATTTTTTCCAAAACATGTGCCACAATTATTGCCACCCCTAGAAATTCTTATGAGAAAAATCTAACTGAAGGAGGATGGTTCAAGCGGCTACACAATCTCTAAGGATAACAGTTGGAGAATATAAGATGTTATTTGGGTCTTTTGGTCAGAAAGTCTCTAAAACTGATCAGACAGCACCTATATAACCACAAGTTGTTTTGGAGGGCTGAAATAAAAAAGCCTTTGCTGTCATATAACAACAAACTCAAGCGCCTATAGTTTGCCAAACGTTACCAGAACGTTCAATGGAACCGGGTTCTATGGTCAGATAAGACAAAAATACAGCAGTTTGGAAAAACAAACACCAGAGGTGGGTTTGGCATAAACGGTACCTCATACCCACTGTGAAGTATGGTGGTGGATCTTTGATGCTGTGAGGCAGTTTATCTTCCAAAGGCCCAGGGACAACTTGAGCACATGGTATCATGGACTCAATCAAGTAACAGTAGAAATTAAATCAAAACCTGACTGCCTCTGCCAGGAAGCTTAAACTAGGCCGTGGTTGTATTTCTCAGCAGGACAATGATACAAAGCGCACCTCAACATCAACATGAAAAGATCACAGAATAAATGCTTTGCCATGGCCATCCCAGTCCTCTGACCTAAACCCCACAGAAAACCTGTGACATGAGTTGATAAGGAGTCCACAAGTGTGGACCTCAGAATCTGAAGGATCTGAGATATTCTGTATGGAGGATTGGTCTCAGATACCTTGCCATGTGTTCTCCAATCTCATTACGCATTATAGGAGAAGATTCTGTTGTCTTGGCAAAGGGAGGCTGCACAAAAATGAAGGTGTGCCAATAACAGTTTTGTTTAGTTTACCAAGAAAGGCAATAGTCAGTGTTGTTTTGAAATGGAACTTGGGAGAACTCAATTATAGTCATTTTTCCACTGATTTCAACAATCCAAGATTAGGTTGATGCTATACACTGAAAAGTAATCCACTGAATTTGAAACTGCTACATACAGTATGTGGTTCAAAAGGAATTGGAAGAAGGGAATATTTTGAAGGGAGATTGCTGTACTTGATCTTGTCTTCGGGAATACTGGAACTTTTGTTGGCTCAGAGAAATAGCAATGCTTGCGTCAAACACCATTGTTCTGCAAATACAATCCATAAGGTTCACACCATGCTTGACTAGTGATTTATAGTGTATCCATTTTGGATTCAGCAGGTTTTTGGCAAAGTAAACTAAAATGGTATGAGGATGGAAAGAGTGGTAGCCGTGTAGTTTAGTTATTTTTTATATATAATTTGTGAGCACCTTTTGAAGCTCAGTAAGGGTGCATGTGTACAGTAACAGCTTATATAGTAAAGGATGGAAATCATCTGTCACAGAGCAGCAGGTGACAAGTTTGATGCAGGGTAAACAATAGAAATTACAACACAACAGGAAAAACTATAGAAAATCTCACAAACCTCTTTGTTAAAGTAACAGTACAGCACAGCCACCAGAAAGCCCTACAGAGATGAAATGTTTTTGTTTAAACAGCTTAATGGTTGGCTTTGTTTGCAAGGTTAAATGCTAGGGTATGGTATGTAGTGATTGGATTGACCTACGGTGGGTGTTCTTTCATGTTTCTCACCTGAAATGAGTTGAGAAAGAGTGTGGAGAAGACCTTGACCGAGCGAAACACACCAGAGGTCTGCTCATCAGTGGCAAAAATGAAGATGATCTCATGGATGCCAAATAGAGGAATAAGGGTCAGGGTGGCCTTGGCCAACCTATGAGGAACAGGACACAATGATGCCATTTGTCTTTCTCTACAACTTAATATTTACATTTCTCTTTTTCTCTTTCCTCTGTGTCAAATTGGATGGCAGACCGGTAAGATAAGGGTATATTACTTCACTCTTTCGTGCTTACCGTAGCTTGTAGTCAGGATAGCCATTCTGATTGTTGACGCGTAGTTTGGACAGAATCACCTTCAAAATCTTAATGAATAGCAATAAATTGATCTGTTGAAAGTGAACAATGAATCTTTAAAGAACACACGTATAGAAATCCATGTACGACAAATAGGTTCTATTTCCCTCACCAACACTCAGCAATACAACCCATATACACAAACACAAACGCATGAAGACAATCCCCCCCAGCCCCCAGAGAGAAGGATTTACATAACAGAGTCAATAATCGCCCTCACCAATGTGGCGAAAAGAATGGGGAACCGTATTATCCACCAGTAGCTCATATTTTCATTCACAGCCCAGCACCTAAAAGAACCAGATTGAAACATTCATCATTTACGCACGTCTCAGACAAATCAATACAAACATCAGGCTGTGGAGTGTGCACTGATTAAAGTCACATGCGGGCGCACGCTCACTCTTTGTTTTCTCTCAGTAGCTTGACCAGCACCCAAGGAATGACAAATAAAAGGGGAGTTCCTGTCAAGGATAGAAAATGAACATTAAGACAGATGAACTAGGCAGAAGTGGTATTTCGGATGGAGACACATGATTTGTTCCTCACCCCAGCCGAGGCAGATATAAGGCAGGTACTTGTTGTTGTCGATAAACACTGAGGCGATGAGCACTGAGTAAAGGTAGATGGCCTCCGCAAAGAACCAGTAGTGATTGGCTAGAACACAATACTGCATCACCACCTGGGCGACTCTGCAGCCAATGGCAGCCTAGAGATAAATATGGAAAAGACAATACACTTCAGAAAAAAAACATCAGTAATTAATTTTGCCTATTTATCTCTTGGGGGCTCTATTCTGCTGGTGTTAAGGGTTAGGGAGCAATTACCTTAACATGCACATGTGAGTAAAATAGGTACACTAGAGCACTGTATGTCTGAATCAGCCTTTTCTGCCTCAGAAGTATCTTTATATATTTATATATATAAAAAAAAATGGTATGCCTGCTGGACTGCTGGTTTCAATGAAGTTATCTTTCAACTTACAAGTACTTCCTAAAAAAAAGTTAGAAATCAATGTGCCAGATTGCTATCCAACTAGCGTGCTATCTATGCCTTTTGTTTCCCGCCCAGGGGGCGTTCAGAGGACGAGGGGCGCTGGAAGCAATATTTTGGAAAGGGGGGCGTTGAGGTTCCCTTGGGGGGTGTTTGTTTTAAGGCGAATTTATGCCGAAGATTCACAACAATACGAGTTTAAGCATTCAACTACTTGCAAAAAACTGTGGTCTGCAACATTAAAACCTGCCAGTTTACACCACTGCGACTGGACGAGACGGTGTATCGTAACTCTTCTCTTCAGTGTTTGTCAGCTTCTTGTGGCGCAGCTCCGTAGTGCCTTCACGGGAACGGAACGTCAGAGTATCAATTATAAAATTTCACCCACATGGCGTTTACTGTACAAACTCTGTAAAATGGATGCTCTCTTTCTTGGTATTACCCGTGGAAGAACTTATTTCTCTTAAAAGCGTTAATTTCTCAGAGGGACACACCGTGAACGCCTTGTTATCGCAGTGGTTACACATGTAGAGGGATATTCCGCTGTCAGATTTCCCCTGAAAGCAACTTAGTGTCCAGCATCCAGACGAACATTAAAACACTATTCAATACAAGTGGCTTTGTTGACATGACTGCAATACAACCAGGTGCAGGGCTCTCACTAACATTCAAAGGTTTTTAACTTATATCATTTTAAAGTTAATCCTTCTGCTTTTACCCCTTGATAAGTGCCAGCTTGTTTTCTGTTGGAACAATTCACAAGAATTATTATTGTTTGGCATTTCTGATTGGCTGCTGTTTGTTTCCCTGGGAAACAAATGAATCTGTTTGTCATTCAATGATGTGCTTTTTTGATGATTTTTGATGATAACAATAGCAACAACAATAATAATAACAATAATAATAACAACAACAATAATAATAATCATAACAATAATAATAATCATTAATATTCAGGGACATTAGCCTACATCTTATTTGATGGGGAGCAGTAAGTGACACATGGGGGAACTGGCTCAAAAAAGGTTGAGAAGCACTACTTTAGCACTAAATGACTCAGCCTGTGGCTTTGAATACATAGGTAAAAAGATTGCTAAATTTACATCTGTAATAGCGAAGTGCATCACAATTAAACAAAAGTTTTTGTAAATAGCCTACATAACACAATCTAACCAGTTATAATTTTATGTAGATATCAGTAGCTTGTAAACTAGCCAGTACTTTATTGAGCCAGGTAACTTGCCCAGCCAGCTAGATAGCTTAGTCAAACACTATGCTTAGAGCATGGGAAAGGTACAAACACAAACTACACCAATAAAACAGCCATCACATAAATAAGAAATTAATTGACTGCGTACGTTGTCGTTAGTTATGCGTAAGCTAACAAAGGCAGGGAGAAAAACACTGGGGGAGCATGTTAACTATGTTGCTGTGTTGAAGGCGAATGTGCCAAAAAGCAGAGATATATCGATATTTTGCCTAACCTCAGAATCCCAAATAATGTGGAGAAACTAAAGCTTTCAGGGAAAGCTAAGGTGAGAGTATCAACTGGGAAGAAGTAGGATGGCCGTCATTACATTTTGCCTGTAGGAAAAGCCTACAACCATTTTTATAACAGACCAACTTTCAGTTGCAAAAGGTGAATTCACCTTTATGTTTACCTTTGTTGATTATCGGTGAAGCATATAAGGCTAAGATACACCCAAAATCAGTGTGTAGTGTGGCAGGTTAGCACTGTCGGAGCTTCACATCATTATTTGAAATCTGCTGCTTAACCTGCTCTGCCCAGAGAGTCCAATAGGTGCTGAAAATCCTGTTACCAGCAGCAATAGTATCAAGCTAGCCTGTCAGTAAGTAAAATAGAGAAACGGAAATTATATCATAGGGACAGTCGTGTATCGCCAGGTGGTGGAGCTGAACCTGGGCCAGGACCCCTTCATAATAACTGGCACACTTGCCTGCCTTGGCCTGCTTGGAAATTAAACAAGCGTTCGCCTGAACTAATTTGCATGACAACTCATCTCAATCATGTTTTTTATAGACATTTTTGCCACTGTATAGCATTTACAAAAAATAGTTTCATTTATTGATCGTAAAAATATATATTTAATTCACATATCAAATCTCCATGAACATTTTAAATGCAATATTTCTTTTAGTTCAAATATTTCTAGGAAATTATGTAAATACTGTCCAACGATTTTATGTTTCCATTGGCTTGCTCAGGATGTTTGTGTGAACATCAATTTCAAGCTAGTTAAAAGATACAAATATTGAAATGTACCTGCTGCGCAGGTAAAGCACAAAGGTGGCGTTTAAAAATGAAGGTGAAAAGAGAGCAGGAGGGAGCTAAGATGCCAAAATTTGACATGTTTTTTAGTATGGAAGAATTTAAGTACATAATCAAATGACTTAGTAAGCTATTCTATGTTTTGTGATCAGCCATCTCAAGCTAGGTAGTGCTGCTCTGTTCTGTACGTCTTTTTCATGACGTTGTGAATAGTGCATTGTGTGTTATACCAAAGTTATATGAAAATCAGTTACTATGTTTTTCAATTTAAAATAATCCTATAATTGTTTTAGGAGTTATAGGGAACCAGATTTTGAGTACAACAACATTACTACATAACTGACCACACTTTTTACTTGGAGTAACAAGAGTAATAACTCTAGCTAGCTAACTAAAGTGAACCTTGAATGCTTATTCAACACCAATTATGACCTGTTAAAGCCATTTCAAAACTTTGAGGTATACCTTTCTTACAATTAGGAGTCAAAGTATTTGAGTCAAGTAATGACATTTAAAACCAGTCAAAAACTGGTTTTAATAAAAACACTATTGGTTAGGAAACTTTAACAATACACACTGCCCATATGCACATGAAATTAAAATAAGACACTTTTAGTACCTGGAAACAAAAAAACCTAAATAAAGCTTTCCAATTTTGTTTTATTTAACTAAAAACCAAGCATAGTATCCCTGCTTCACAATGAAGATTGCAAGACTCAATACAACGTTGGGCTCTTTATTTACCAAGCTTTATTAAACAATACCTAGATACCTGACTTTTTCGGGAGTTATTCTGAGACACTGTGCTTCAACATCGGAAAATTACTTTCTAAGATACTTTTGACTGATTGAATATGATATCAGAGTGTGAGAGTGACTAACAAAATCAATAGGGGCCCTCTAGAGACCAGGGCCCCTGGGCACATACCCTTAATCGCCAGTCAAATACTCTGCCATGATTTTCACAAAGCTCAGTCTACTAATTTACCAATAAAAATGTATGTAGCTGAAAAGCAAATTTATTTACTGTCAATGACTGACTGAACTGCTGTTCAGTCACACAACCAAATTTAGAAACTGCATCTAATCTATTTGAGTATTGAATCTCTCAACAGTCCTCTAAGTTAAAACCCTGACTTAGCTCAGAATCATTTTTTTCATGTAATGTACTGTAGCTTCTGCCCAAGGCCAGGCTTGTTCAAGTGTTTGCAGAAAAGGAACCTATATCATAGTCGTACAGCAGTCTTCAAATGGACATACAGATAAGGGGTTTATTTTTAGAGATCCTATAAAATATTTAAATACTTTGGTTTTCAGACGGGACTATTTGTTGTCATATGACAACCTCCACCCCAACTCCACCTTGTGACTCAGCATCTCTCCAATGTCTGCCTGTCTCATGATCTCCCGGCCCCAGTGACGCTCCAGCATGGTGTCCTTGACGATCACTGACATGGCTCGCAGGATGAAAGACACAAACAGGTTGGCGTGAATGTAGTTACGAGTGCAGTGAAGCTTCCTGACAGGAAACAATAGAGGAAGATTTGCAAGAAGTTTTACTACCAAGAATTATCATCAAAGAAGGATTACTAAAGGATATGTCTTCAAAATGTACTAGTGTTAAGTCACACAAAAACAATTACAGAGCTGGCTGTTACTCCGACACATTATCTTAAAAAATAATGAGAATATAAATTGTTTGAATTGTGCTTACTTTAATGCATTTACTCATGCGTATTAGGTCAATCGTAGAAACGTGGCGGCAAAAAAAAGAGGTGGTTCACTATAGTTAAGACATCTAGAACATTCTGGCACACCAGTCATACTAGATATAATGGCGGAAGAAACGCTAGTGTATCTGCCCAACACAATAGAAATAGTCAACCATGGAGCCGAACGATGAGTAGTCAGCCTCCTTCCTATTCCTCTCTTAGAATGGACAGTGACATGCTATACTAGTTAGACTTAAGTGTTTCTTTTTAGAGAGTAGGAGTGAAAACAGGCACAGTGTACCTGATACTCAAAAGGATGATGAGCGCCGAGACAAGAGAAAAAAGGGACAGGGTGTAGCCAATCGTGTAAAGGGTCTTAAAGCTCACCATCAACTCCTTGAACCACCGCTGTGGAAACACAAGCAGAGCGTGTTACGGTGGTCCCTCCCATAGAAAAATATTATGGGAAAGATTAAGGAAAAGTTCATATACAGTACATGTCTTTGCCAATGAAGACAACTTGAAAAACACAGTTGAAATGGATCACAGGTTTCCATATACTGTAGTTTCCTAAAGTTCTCACTAGGCCTTAATCTTTCTGTGTTTGCAGAGATGTATATTACAAAGCATATACTTATATGGTATCCAGACCCTCAGATCTTTAGACAATGGAAGTTTAGTGTCAAAGGCATACATTAGTTAGCAGCAGTACAGCACTCCAAATGAAAGAAATTTAACCTAAAGAGCTCAGCGCAAATGAAAAGCTATAAATATATAAATTGTGTAGTGTACTGTCTTTGTTTTGTACCTCCTGAAATTCAACTTCTGGCTCCTCTTCACATTGAGATATATCCCTCCAGACTTCCCCGTCCTCCAACTCCACCCAGTGGCCATCAGAGCCACACCGCCTAAAAACTAAACCCTGAGAAACTGGAAATTCCATGGACAGATGTTTACACACACAAATACGCGCACGCACGCACGCACGAACACACACACACACATTTGTGTTTCTGTCCTTGTGGGGACCTAACCCCTAAATCAAAGTTTCCTTAACATCAATTACCAAACTTTTTTGACTAAACCTAACCTAGTTCACCTGACCATAACCATAAACCTAATCAGTAAACCCTAACATACAGTCTGCTCATCTTGCTACTGCAACAGAGAGTTTTGGACCAATTACTTATCAATATAACGAATGCACTTAAGGCGAGGGAGGTGGTTTAAGCATAGAGCGCAGCAGGTTTATTGAATGAAAGAAACAGTACTAAAAACCACTCTGGGACTTATAGGAGCGTAGAATCAAAAACAGGCAGAGGTACAATGGGGTCAGACTGTATCGAATATCCAAAGGCAAGCAGAAAGTCCCATTAATCCAAAAAACCCAGAGAGAAAGGCAAAAATACACAGGAGTAGGCAAGAATCTAGGTCAAAAAGGCAGAATCCAATCAATCACAGAGGAAAACCGTGTCAAGAATTCAGTGCGAAACCAACAATACCTCACAAAGTGAAACACAGACTGAACAGAACTAAATAGAAGGCACCAAAGGGCTGACAGGGGAAAACAATCAAGATTAACGGACATCAAACCAAGCAAAGAAATACAACATACTAGAATTGGAAAAAAACAAGACATAGAATACAACAATTCAACACCCCCAAGACCTTCCAGTCAACATGTTTTTGTTGATGCCTTCAATCACCACTTAATTGCAGCATTCCATCTTTTTGATACAACCTCCTTGGTCCACCCCAAATTAAAGAGGGATAAATGAACATAGAGAAATCCTTATGGAACCTTCTGTTGTTAAAGCCAACATTTTCTACTCAGCATGTTCACAGAAAAATAAGCCAAATTGCATAGCTAGGTATCAACCTAATCGCATTGTGTTGTTTTATTTATTCACCCGTCAAATGCTTGTGATGCAGTTGATTATTCAATCTTGACAAAGAAACGGACCTCATTAGGCCTGGCCATGGACACTTGTTTTTGGTTTCAGAATTAGATTAGCAAAATAATTCAGGCTATAATAACAATTAGGGTCAAATCTAAATGTATTATTTGTGAGAAAGGAGTTCCTCAGGGTACAATTTTAGGTCTGTTACTATTCAGCCAGTATATAAATGTCTCTGTAAATGTCTCTGTAATCATTTATACAGATTCTATATAAATGAATCTGTAATTCTGTGAGAAACTTTTGTGTAGATGACAGTCTGCTCCTTCTCTTGCACAAGCGTTTCCTCATTGACAGTCTGATTTCCAATTCCTACAAATTTCACTTGTTGGTGTTAGGTTGGTGCTACAGTAAATGAAAATAAAACAAAGTATATGCTATTCACTACAGTAGGTCCCAAAACTTAGATTGGATTATCTAAATATTACTACCTAGATGGTTCTGTTATAGAAGAGTTTCATTCTACAAATACCTTGGAATTTGGTTGTCTTCTAAAATGTAGATTTTTGAACTGGTTAAGAAGTTAAAGGTCTATAAAAGAAATTGGTTTCTTTTATAGAAACAAATCATGTCTGTTATCTCAGCATAGAAATGTGGTTCAAGTCACTTTTCTGTCAGTATTGGATTATGGTGATATATGTGATATACAGTGCCTTGCGAAAGTATTCGGCCCCCTTGAACTTTTCGACCTTTTGCCACATTTCAGGCTTCAAACAAAGATATAAAACTGTAATTTTTTGTGAAGAATCAACAACAAGTGGGACACAATCATGAAGTGGAACGAAATTTATTGGATATTTCAAACTTTTTTAACAAATAAAAAACTGAAAAATTGGGCATGCAAAATTATTCAGCCCCCTTAAGTTAATACTTTGTAGCGCCACCTTTTGCTGCGATTACAGCTGTAAGTCGCT
>JACXGI010011796.1:0-24169 GCA_016801175.1 Esox masquinongy | reverse complement strand
CAGGGGTGTGTAGACTTTTTATATCCGCTCTATGCAACCAGGTTGTTGTAAGGTTTTTAGTTTTCATTTTTCCCCCTCGAAGATTTCAGTTTGTTTTTCAATTGAATTGTTCACATTATAGGTCACATTAAAAGTGGAAAAAGTTCTGACATGATTTATCTTTGTCTCATTCTTTTACATCACAAAAACCTGGCATTTTAACAGGGGTGTGTAGACTTTTTATATCCACTGTAGCTCAATTAGTTATTTTCAGTTAATTAATGGGAAGGGAAAATGTATAACATTCACTGCAAAGACCCAATTGCCGCAGTGTGACACATTTTGTTCTCTGAGTAATATGGACCCAAACTAAAATCGGTTTAGCTTCAGCCTGACATTTGAAATCCATCCATCTCCGTTTCTCTTTCAGTAATGTCAAGAAGTAAAAGGCTACTTGCTGTTGGCTATTATACCAAATCTTCAGATGAGTTCTGCTCAAGTGTCGTCCCTTCTGCTAACTCCTGCTAATGTATGTGTTCTCTGAGTGTTGTGTACCTGCAGCAACAGGTGACCACCAATCTTAACCTGCTTCCTCCTGCTCCCAGACCAGCGAGACCTACACTTGACACACAAATACCAAGAAGCCATGGACAAACTGATAAAGGTATCTCCATTCATTTGTTTGCTCATATGGGACGTGTTTCTCTGACCCCCGAAACTTACAATACAACGTTTTACACCGATTTTTATATTTTTAAGTGCTGCACAGGGGCAAAAATCTGATCTCAGGTTTGGAGGGGACAATTACATAAAAATTTCTCTAGAGCCATTTTTGAGGGGGACACCAAAAGTAGTGCTGTAATAGTGTTTTAGTTTGCACCATCGGTTTGCTTGCTACTGTAGCTGTGCAAATTCAGCTATTGTGTGAGAACCCTACCAACATAAACCAAATTTACTGGATTAACCCCACGTTAGCTACGTGCATTGAATGCCTTTCAGAAGGTAGACACGAACACTGTCACCTTGCCAGCTAAGGAACACTACTGTACATACACTGCACTGCAAGCTTCCTTCATTGACTCGAATTCAAACAGCTGCAAACACTGGTTGATGTTACTGTACAGTAGCTTGCTAGCAAACATCAGCTAACCGCTAGCTAACATAACGAGTGACCTGTCATTCAATGCAGAGAACATGAAGGCTGGTGACGTTTAGAAATGTTTTTTTATTGTATTGAGTGGTAGAAGTAAATAAATGTCAAACATATCCTTTGTTTAAACTACTTACTGAAATTCAACCACCAACGACATACTGTCAGAATCCCACTGCAGTGTATTCCTATGCTGATCTCCGTGTCCTCGGCAACCGGGGTTGTCCGTATTACACCTGTGGATACCACTTCCGCGTTCATAGCAAGACTGCTTCCAATGGGGTGTATTGGCTATCCACCTTAACCTGTCTGTGTGTGTGCATATGTATACTTGTTGGAACCATGACCAATCAGCAAAAAAAAGAAACTGGGACATATTGGCGGTCCTATTCTGCAATTTGGAAACGTCAATGATAATATGTGTAGACCAAAATATTTTTTAATTTTTTATGTAATTTAGAAGAAATTGGAAATGATTTTTATGTCTATTGGCGTAAGATTATTCTTAAAAATTCTTATCCGACACAGCCAGAAGAGGACTGGCCCCTCAGAGTCTGGTTCCTCTCTAGGTTTCTTCCAAGGTTTTTGACCCTACTTGGGAGTTTTTCCTAGCCATTGTGCATCAATTTATTGTTGTTGCTTGCTCTTTGGGGTTTCTAGGCTGGGTATCTGTGTGTTTTGTGATAACAGACAATATAAAAATGTTTTTTTTAAAATAAAGTTTGTTCTTTGCTTGCATCAGATGTTGTTTTGCCTTCATTCAAAATCTCTATAGTGGAAATGGGTGTCATGTGTCTTGGTGGATATTGGATTCTGAGTGGAATTGCACAAAAAGATAGGTCTATAGTACACAGTTCTGAAAGATGAAACTTATTAAATTCCAGTATGATTAAACCCCTATAAAATTGCACAAGGGCAGTCATATAAAAGCTCTATTGTATTTGGGTCAAAATCCAGGGTGGCCACAAGGCTTACAACTCTAAGAATTTGTCTTTTTTTTAGAGTAAACAAAGATGTTTTTGTTGGACAGAGTTTTAGGCAGCGCTTTATAAACTGTAAAACCAGTGTTGGTTTTACAGTTTATAAAAAAGTCCTGTGGCAGTCAGAGAATAAAAAGGGAATAAAAATGTATTTTTCATGAATTGAGATGAAGATAACAAAAACACCATATGGACACGAACTGCTTATAGGTATGTTTCACTGACTGATTTTCATATGAACTGTACCTCAGTAAAATATTTCATTTTTTTATGAAGTTAATTTTAAAGGTAATTTTGTTTTATGGATTGGGAGACCGGTAAAGAAAATCATGGTTGTGTTAGTACATGTCGAGTGCGCCCACGCTTTACTACTTGTGTGAGGTATGTCAACGTGTGCAGTAAGCCACAGAAGGGTAGCCAGTCTTCACCAATAAAAAGGGCTACTTTAGGCTTTGGAGTTAATGTTAGAATTAGGCCTGTGAGTAAATGAGTCATTCCCCGGGCCTATCTCAGTTATTTCAGTTTTTGCCGGACCGCGGAGCCGGCTAAGAAGAGCGAATGTCTCTTACTGAGTGAGTGAGTGACCGACCGACCGACCCTTGTTAAATAGCATAGTGGTTAGAGAAGTGGACTTGTGAACTATAGGTCCCGATTTTGTATCTCCTCGCACGCGATGCATAGTACGCATTATTAATTATTTCATATAGACGAAAACTTCGCTGGCTAAAATCGTTAGTATCTACATTATGGTGAGCCTGAAATAAAACAGTTTACGGTTATATTGCGACTGTTTCTGGTGGATTTTCGAAGTACGCATCCGTGCATGCGTTTTGGGTCAGGATAGACAAACACATTTCCTGGCTTAACAACGTAGTTATGATATCTTAAGCCTTAACTAAAACTGTATACAGTTATATTGCGACTGTTTCTGGCATGGAATAGTTCATCTTCAGTCTCGCTTGCAATTGCTCAATTCTTATTATTATTCCTAGGAAGTTAGTAGATACTAGTAAGCCTATTTAACACAATCCTCAATGGAGTCTAGCGACTGCTTGTAATGCCATGGCGTAGTGGTTAGCGACAGTGTCTCTCATATGGAAGACCTACGTTTGAATCTATTGAGAGCAATGACATTTATTAATTATTTCTGGTAGATTCCACGATTCTCTTGTCTTTCCACTTGTTGAAAAAGTTAGTTATCGTCGCCTTTTTTGATAGTTATTGTATATATGTCATTCACGATTGAAAGAAAAAAGTCAGTTGTTTTGCCATGAAAGAAAAAAATGCGTTCCTATGCCATGAAATGAAATAACTTTGGCAGACTCGCTAGCAATTGCTCAATTCTTATGACTATTCCAATAAGTTAGTAGATACCGGTAAAGCTTATTACTGGCTAATACGCTGTTAAAACGGCCAGTGGCAAACGCAATACATAGCCGTAAATGTAGTAAGAAACGTTAGTCAATTTAACTGTATCCATTTCATTCACGAATGGCCAATTAACTATTAAAACGGCCAGTGGCAAAAGAGGATTTGGACAACCCGGATTCGAATCTCGAGATGGCAACACTTTCTATTGCGGGCCGGCTGAACTAGGCTTGCCTGGTTTCTTGTTTAATCCTGTTAATGCTTTCCCCTTAAATACATTCTACCGCGTGTGTAGTCACGTGACTTCGCACCGTTCGGTCAGTGGTATGGAAGCTACGTGGAGGACAACTCAAACGCAGAGTCAACTGAGCAACTTGTCCCAAAGAAAAATGCAGTGTCCGTCAATTGAACACATTTTGGCTTCAGTTAAGATGACACCTAACAAAATTAGGTCAAATGTAAACAATGCAGACAAACTGTTTCAGCGACCAAAGGTAATACCACCAATCTGTTTCAACACTTGGTGCACAATCACGTTACCGAATATGAACAGTGCAAGGCTCAAAAAAAGAGACAGACAAGCGCACAGCAACATGTGCCCCCACAAAGCATCGGTCGATAACACAAGCATTTCCAAATGCTACACATTATGAAAAAGATTCAAAAAGATGGAAAGAAATAACTGACGCCATTTGTTACTACATCGCGAAGGGCATGGCTCCCATAGTTACAGTGGAGCCCAGTGGTTTTAAACACCTCGTTAAAACTCTCGACAGAAGATACAATGTGCCATTGCGACCATATTTTCCCTAAACTGCGCTGCTCAACATGTACAAAACATGTCGTAAAAAGGTAGCTGCTGAACTTAAGTCTGTTCAGCACTTTGCAGCCACATCTGATCTCTGGTCAAGTAGGACGATGGACCCATACTTGAGGCTTACTTTGCACTACATTGACGATGAATGAAGCTGCGCAACAGATGCATATTTTCCAGTCGATCACACGTCAGAGATGATTGCACAGGGCCTGAGAGATATGCTTTCTGTGTGGGAACTCATGGAAGAGAACCTTGTGGCCATAACGATAGACAACGGTGTTAGAGGATCTCATTAGCCTTTGGTTTATGTTCTGCTTGTTCAACAGCTGTTTGATAAATTGCTGTTGAACACACTCGGAGAGGATTTGAAATGCTATTTTTTTTTCAATTCTTATAATTTTGGCACTGGTGATTTTCCTTTGGCGCTCGCTAAAACCTCTTTGGGGGGCGCCAAAAAATTCCCCTATGCAGGAAAAACCCTGCATTTACTTTACAAAATGATTGGAGAAGGTGTATGGATGATCCATATTCGTATATGTTGTGAAGAGGTTACTATCACTTTCTGCCACCAGTTCGGCTCCGCCCACAAAATATGTCATCACTGTTTACTAACACAAAAAGGGTCTAGATAAATGGTAAGTAAATGGAAGAGTAAAATACATTGTTTTAATTGACTTTGTTGGCTTATAGTAGGTAAAGGAAATGATAACACTTTTATATGGAACTATCCTTTTAAATAATTTACTCATCAAATAACCCTTTACTGATATTCCATAAGGTAGATTACTTATTCATAGTGATAGATTACTAGCTGAATAATATGATAATAATATAATATAATAATAATAATAATAATATGAATTAATAGGGATAAAAAGATGAGCAATATAGATGACAAGTTCATAGATATACATAGATTACCATTGGAATAAGTAATCAATCTATCTTTCTGAATTCATATAGATCAATGACCAGTTCTTAGAGATACTGTAGATCAATTAATAATTTAATGATAGAGAGATTTCTTTCTAAGTTATCTATATCTTTGAATCCATAGAGATAGATAGAAGGCCTTCGGAATAAGTCATTTATTTAGCTTCATGAATTCATAGAGATAGATGGCCATTTCATTGAGATAGATGACAAACTCAATGTGAGAGATGACTAATATGTCATCTATCTAGCTCTATGAATTCATAGAGCTAGATAGATGATCAATTCATAGATACATAAATCAACAATGAAAATCATAGCAATAGCTAGATGCCAATTCATATGTAGTAGTATGTGCACGTATTAATTGATTTTTGGTGCTAAAATCAATTAATACTAGTACATAAATGATAAAATCATAGATAGATTAAAATGGGTCATTTCAGCAGTTTCTTGTATCCGGGAAGATCCTGTTAAATCCTTATGTGGTTAAATTCCCCCTTGATGTACAGTATCTTTAGCTTGACGATAACATAGTTCAACTGTGAACTGCCGACGTAGCATAACATGCTGTTGGCTGACTACTGACAGATCAGTTGACAGAGCAATGGATTACAAAATAACGGCTCCTCACTCTTCTCATCAACCAATAAAGCTTAACATTGTTATCATCTATCATCCATTAAGTGCTCTTGGAGACTTCCTCAATGAACTTGTCATTAATCATCTAATTTCCCGATGATGGTTTACCATTCCTATTACTGGGCAACTTTCTACCGCTTTGATTCCTTTTTTCTGATTTCCAGATGTCTGGAATTTGCTTTGATCCCTGTCACCCAAGGTCTGGTCATGTGACAGGTATGGTAAAAACCAAGGCTGAGAATGGAATTGGGGAGAGCTAAGTGACTCACCTTATAGATATTATATTTTCCTACCACTTTAGAATATGTATGTACAAATGGAGGACAAGTTATTTAAAGGTCTTAATATAGCATGTTTTAATACTCCTATTAAATGACTAACTGAAAGTACTTTCTATATAATTGTACACAGAGTGGTAAGGACTTATGAACATATAAATAGTCATGTGTTACTTTTTTGTAGAAGATGCATTCTCCTTTCACATATTAACTATTTTCTCCTCTTTCTTAATTTTAATCCCAAACAGGCTGTAGAGCTTCATCATCATCAGATCCACTATCTCCTCCTCATCTGAGGGCTGTGGAAAAGTAAATAAACAGTTAAGCACCATCTATACTCAATGTAAGTGTTTAATTCCAAAATGTTGCATATCTAATAACAAAAATGTTGGCAAATTCATTTTTGGTTTAAATGGGTGTTTGGGGATTTTGGACAATTTCCTATTTACCCAGTGTGAGCAAAATTTAAGGTAGTATATGGTAAGTCACTGGAAGTTACTTTCATTTGGAAGTCACTGATGGTTAATAGCCAGACCCCTCACAAAGCAGTGATAAAGAACTAATTACTCCAAAGCTGGTTGACTTATAGTTTTACATAGCTATACATGGTAAATAATATTTTACAGCTATGTAAATATTACCTTAAGTTAACAATGTTGTTTCATTGTTTTGAGGCTTACTCCACATTGGGAGAAGAATGCCTGTGGCTAGGCAGTGGGAGCTTATGGAGCAAGATGAAGCTGAGCCAACATTCTGATGATTTTCTCATCAATGAGACATTGATTGTTAAGAACGGAGTTGACAATGTTTTGTAGAATTTACCCCGAGTTAAAATGTAAAGTATTGCATAGGTTAAAAGCATTTAAATCCTGCCAGAACACACAAAATTGGAAACAACTGCAGAGAGAGTGAAATAACATTGTTTTGTATGTTTTCAGACAATTATGTAACATTTACTAATCAAGTCAGAAAAGGTGTTGACATTATGCTTGTGCTCTAGCTACATCAGTGATAGTTTATTATTTTCTATATTTGTTAGTACATTTTACTATCTAGTTAGCATGTTTTACAAATATAATTTTAGTCTCAAATAACGTTTTGATTACGAATCTTTGTCAAATCCATGAACAAAATGTTTATTCTTCTTTCCTAATATGGACTGAGTCTAAATCATGCCTGTGTAATCATTGTACTTCCTTATTTTATATGATAAATTTTGCCAAAAAGATGTGCCATAAAATGAGAACAGTATACCAATAAATGAAATATGTAATGTCTTAAAAATCAATATTTATCTTACATTCATGCATAGGTTCAACAATAGCTAAAGGTCACTCCTTAATAGTTGTGGTGATTAAATAGTGGCAGTGATAAGGTATGTTGATGATTATGTTAGGATAAGTTACAGAAATGTGAAGCCCATAGGAGTCACAGTGTTTAATTTGTACAACATCATCCCATAATTTCTGCACCCTCAAGAATAATGGGTGCTTGTAACCCCTGGTAAACACTATAATTAATCATTACTAGCACAGCAGCTATTACATGATTTATACCAAAGTTTTGTTGAGTACTTGTTGCTGGTTGGCAATAGTGAGTTCTAGAATGTATATTCATTCCTGACATACGGAACGGTTGGATGTCTTCGAGTCAGATATACGGGACACCTAGTCATGATGTAAAAGACCATAAAACCACTACATTTAGAAAGAGATAAGGAGCTATATTTATGGAACAGTTTATCCCACTTACACCACATTTTCCAACGAATGACAACATAAACACACAGATTCTAGCAAAAATTGTGTTTTTGTTTATATTTACAGGTTTTATTACTGGATTTATGTTTTTGCCACTTTTTTGGTTGCTACAGACACGACCCAGTTGTTGATTAGTTCTATATTTATCGATGCTACCCAGTCTAACACTACGCTGGCTGGTAACGGTATACATATTTAACAAAATATAAATATAAACAAAACCCAGTAATTTCTACTAGTAAATCTTTAATCATGTTGTTTGTATACTGGTATAAGTGGGATAAACATCTTCATTGTGTACATTAGCTTGGAAAAATGAACTCTGTGGTGTTCATTATTTCAGAAGTAATGTAGAGAACATTGGTGTTTAACCCTTACATGACGCGTAGTACCTTGTGATGCATTCGCTCCTCACCGAATGCCGCCATGAGGACAGAGATGAACAGGGTCAGCACCACAAATGTCAGGAATATAATGCAGGAGCCAATGAGAAAGGCAGCCAGCACCGGGTTGTAATCAAGAACCTGGATTGCAAGATGTTAACAATCACAATGCTTCCATTATGACCATAGAAGTAATCAGATAGCTGTCCTTGACTCACCTCATCAAAGTTAAAGATGCCCACTTGCAAACTGACCATGGTCATAGTAGCATCTAGGAGAGTTCTATATGAGTACAGCTTCCAGCCATACACCAGATTACACTGCAAACAATGATACTATGTAAGATTGAAATACAGCTCCGGAAAAAATTAAGAGAACACTGCACCTTATTCTTTCCTTTCCAAAAATGTGGAAAAGGAAGGTTTTGAGTGAGGAACAGAAGGGTTAAAATTGAGAGACCACTGCAAATTGAACGCTTCTGTTCCTCACTCAAAACTTTCCTTTTCAACTTTTTTGGAAAGGAAAGAAAAAGGTGCAGTTGTCTCTGAATGT
This sequence comes from Esox masquinongy, assembly GCA_016801175.1. Lineage (NCBI taxonomy): Eukaryota > Metazoa > Chordata > Actinopteri > Esociformes > Esocidae > Esox > Esox masquinongy. The sequence continues at coordinate 15,327 of JACXGI010011796.1, read as the reverse complement.
TTTCCGGAGCTGTATATTTAGTCTCAAAGTGAAATTAATCATCAGCTGTGAAGTGAAAGCTTCAATTAAGACATTAAAAAAGCACATCACGAATTAGAATGTTATTAAGATCACAGATGCATTGTTGCCAAGAAGACTGACATTTTAGGAATGAAATCACAATAAATAACATTTTCCAGGAAGACCCTTACAGCAATAGAATAGGCCAGGAGCATAATAATCATAATCAAGACGAGGCCAGATAAGTCTGTCCAGGCCTGTTGTAGTACAGCTGTCATCATGTGTAGCTTTGGGTTGAGCCTCAGCAGGTTCCACAGCTTGATTATAGCCAATAGCACCAGGAATGCCATCAGATACCCCAATGTGGCATTTGCATTTGCTGTGTCTTGGAAACTTGGAAACCTGGACAGAGCAGAAATGCCTAAGAGGACACACTGGACAACGGTAAAGATGGGATGAATAAAAAAGCTAGGAAATAAACCCACGAAACCCCAACACAGCGTGAACTCACTGGTCTTTATGGTTCTGATAATATTCCATATCCCGGTTCCCTAACAGGGCCCTCTTGATGAAGACAGACAGTGCGCTCCAGCTCAGGAGGATGATGGCCAACTCGAGCAGGTTCTGCTTGTTCTTGAAGTAAGCCCACCTCTGTTGTTTCATTAACTTGCCCTGTCAGGAGATGAGAGGAGTTAGACTGAGAAGGAATTCCAGAACACTCTTATTGTGTCACTGATTGTGTGATGTGATGAATATGTGTGAATAAAGACTTACCTGAACATACATGTAGTAAAGGATGTAGAGAAAATATATGACCCCAGAGGCCATTAAAAAGAAGTAGAGGCCACCAGTAGACTGATACAATTGAACACTCTGCAAATCACTGCGAAACTGGAATGCTCCTGAGAGAATAAGACAGTTGTGACAATCTGTGCTTTAGGTGCCTTAACTTACTGTGCGTTTAGTGATAACTGTCTCACCTACAGCTGCGGTCTCCAGCATTAGTGTGACAATGCAGAAGAGGTTGACATTGGCATTGTACACAGTGAACTCAACAAAGACTGCTCGGGTGAACATGTCAAGCCAGGTGCTGTCAAACAGGTACTGAAGGAAACTATATGGACACAAAACATGCAGGTAAATAGCATCTTTATAAATCATTAAACTGTTAATGTAATTCAAACCAGAAAAGCCTAGTTTAGCCAGCCCTAATTGAAAGTGTTAAACATAGTTGCCCTTACTGGATTCAACCCCAGGTCTCCCACATGAGTGGCTGTGTCTGTAACCACTACACCATGAGGCTATACATTTGCCCAGCGTGCATTTACATCACACCAAGTTTGAATATTTTGCTAGACACCATTAAACTGACTAACGTTTCTTATTAAGTTTACCTCCACCACAGATAGCATCTATGAAATGTATGGCTTTTGCCAATAGCCGTTTTAACAGCTTATTAGCCAGTCATAGGCTTACTAGTATGTAACTTACTTCTTGAACTTAACACAGCCAAAGCTATTTCATAGCACAAAAGGTTTTGTTTTTCTTCCATTCGTGAATGACATTGATACAATAACTATCAATATAGGTGACAATAACTGACTTCTTCGTCAAGTGAAAAGACAAGAGAATCGTGGAAACCCCTACTCTTTTACTGCCCAAGGGGTTTTTATCTAGCCTACGTTACCTCAATAATCTGGCACGGATGCGTACTTCGAAAATCCACCAGAAATAGTCACAATATAAACAGTTTTATTTTAGGCTTACAATAATGTAGATACTGAAGGTTGTAGCCAGCAAAGTGTTGTCTATTCTGACCCAAAAAGCATGCATTTGATGCGTACTTCGAAAATCCATCAGAAATAGTCGCAACATAACCGTGAACAGTTTTATTTTAGGCTTACGATAATGCAGCTATTGAAGGTTGTAGCTAGCGAAGTTTTTATCTGTTTGGAACAAAACCTAATGCATAATTAGCTTTGAAAAAATTTGAACACGGGACCTGATGGTTGCAGGTCTGCATCTCTAACCACTACGCTATTTAACAAGGGTCAGTCAGTTGGTCAGTCAGTCACTCAGTAAAAGACATTCGCTCTTCTTGGCCAGCTCCGCTTACGCGGTCTGGCAAAACTTTTGAAACGGTTGTAAATGTTAATTTACCTGCTAGCGTTCTGTGAGTCAGGGCCCAGTTCCACCACAAAGCCCCCTCCTCTGTAAAGAACCACGCTGCCCCAGATGGGCTGGGCTCTGAGTCTGGCCTGGGTTTGGTACTGCCAGGGGCTGCGGAGTGTCTTTGAGGTGCTTACACTCACAGAGCGGTTCCAGCCAGGCCCATAGGAGCCCATGTCCTCCACCTCCCATGAGTATGGAGCATTGCAGTCTGGTACAGCCTGGCGAATGGAGCGAGCAACTCCACAGGAGTTCTTCTGCACCCTCACCTGGCGAAGACGGGCATTACCAACCAGTTTGGAGTTCCCATCTGTGATGAAACCTGTAACACAACATTGGCTTGTGTTGACAAGAGATGCAATCTATACATTTATTGGTCATGCTTCTTGTGAACATTTTTATACATTCTAGAACTCACTATTGCCAACTAGCAACAAGTACCGGACAATAATAAATATTTGTTTTGAGTACTAGAGAATCCTACCTGGGTAAACTCCAAAGAGGTTGCTGAGAAGAGAAGTGTTTGCCCAGGTGAACACATCACTGAGGGTCATGCTGTCTGAGATCCCTTGGCTGAAGCTCTGCCGAATGTGCTGATTCAGGAAGAAAGCGCTTGGGTCCCGCTGACCGTATGCCACCAGGAGCAACATCCACATGAACCCCATGTAGGCTACAACGGAAGCATACACCTTAAACGTCCACGTTAACAAAAAAAGACTGAATGACAGGCTAGCTAATTAGAAAAAAAATGTTTTATACCTAGAATCTCTTTGATGAGTGCAAATACTTTCTGCTCCTTAATCATGTTGTTCTTCATCCTCTCAATGTCTGAGGGAGGAGGGGGCTGATAGAAGCTACATGTGCTATCCCTCCTGGCAGCCTGCACTGCATCAGGGTCATCTGTGGACAAGATTGTTATTTCATACCTCCTACAGTTATAAAGTGAATGTAAAAGTAAACATAATTTCCTAAACTCTGAATAAGAAAAACAGAAAGGACATTTCCACAGAATTTAAAAAAAATAATAATACACCTAGGTTTCTGAGTGCCTCCTCGATTTCTGGATCTCCATAGTCCTCCTGATCAACTTTCTTCATAACGAGAGCAAAGAAGGCCGCAAAGCCTAGCACCTGTTACAGGAAATCCCAAAACCAATACCCAGTTTCCAGATACATTACTTTTTTTATATTGTACAGCATATTATAGAGGGTCAGGGTGAAAGACATGTTACAAATTATATATCCATGTAGAAATGTTGGTGTAGAATTGAAACTGTACAGCTTCTACGTTAGAACCATCTCAGTCTTACCTTTAGCGGCTGAGTGAGGAAGAGGCTCTGAAAGAACGATACAACCATGGAGATCAACCAGCTTATAGAGCGGTCCTTCCCGTAGGTCAGCCCATACATCATAGTGAAGTACCCCGATACCCCACTGGTGGCCAACACCAGAATCCAGCCGATAAACACAAACCACCATGGAAGCCCGCCCTGACAGCACTTTTTACTGCCACTATCCCCATTACTGCTCTCTGTATCCCCAATGCTTTGTACCAGCTGGTCCCCTCCAAAGCTGAAAGGCTCTAGCAGTCCTTTCATGCCCTGCAGCTGCTCCACTGCCCTGTGGTAGCAGTCTTGGTTGGGGAAGTGGGATGGTCCCAGTAGACGCAGCTGCTTCTCTATGTGACATAACTGCTTGTATAGATACTGGCTGTTGTGGCTCAGTTTTCGGCTTCCATCCACAGTCTTCTCTGGGCTCTCAGAAACACTATTCTCTGAAATCACAAAGGCCAGTATTTGTGTCAGACATTTTGTCAAACTGTTAATCAATACTGATGATCATCTTTACCAATGTAATATCGGGTTGTAAAGATCGACTGCCCCTAGTGGGAAGATGAAATAGAGCTCCTTTCTTAGAGGCAGCCCTACCATCTCGATACTGCTGCCAGATTGTTTCTTCCACCAGAGAGAGCAGAGAGTTGATATCAGTCTGTTTTCCAGGACTGAACTCTAACTCCGGCCATGGAACGGGTGTTTTCATAGCCTTGGAGAGTGACTGCACAATCTTCTTCATGTCCTGACAGAATACAATACATTAAAGCCTTGTTAATATTTTGAGAATACAGTCATAAGACTGGTGTTGCGAGAGTCCTGCTCCGCCTAGTGAACTATACGTGGCCATGTAATCAGAAGGATTAGCTTTGTAGACGTCTATTGACTTCTTTCACCTTGACGACTGTGTCTGCAATGAGTTCTCTGTCCCATTTTAGTGATGGGGCTTGTGAGGAGGACTTATTGCCATTCTTTCCTTGCTCGGACACCCCTGTGGACATCTCAGGCTTCTTCTTTTGGGGACGGGTGCTTCTGAAGATACTCACAATGATGAGATTCATTGGAAACGATATGATTGAACTCTGAATGCCAATCATCACGTGCTGCCAAGTGATCTCAATATCACCTACAGGAGTAGAAAGGAAAGAAGACAGAATTAATGTTCTGACAAACTACCATTTCCGTACCGCATGAATATTTCCCAGGTGTTCATACCCAGGTCCATTGTCTGTTCAGAGGGGTTGGTAGGGATGCCCCAGAACATGATATTGGTCAGCATGGTGCAGAGGAGTAGAGAAAAACAGCAGGACACTCGCTGGACACATGTGAAGGTGCTTGTTGGGGGGCGGCTGATCACAGAAAACCAGATGTGGCCATCACAGAAATCCCTTGCCATCCTCATGAAGAACAGATTACTGCAGAATATATGGTACCGACAGCTTGTTTCATTATGGACATTATATTATTAGTTATATTTTATCAATCCAAGGTTTGTTCAAGTCTTATTTCACCTGAATTTCCTCAACTCTATCTCTGTGGCTACAGGGAAAACTTTATCCAGAGTGCACTCATTCATACTGATGGCCAGCCATGAGTTACACAGGAAGTGCCACTTCTTTCCAGTCTCTACATCTTGCACAACGATTTTGTTAATGTACCTGCAAGAACAGGTTTATTGTCAAAAGTTAAAACGGCAAAAGTTAAACTTTAGTAATAGATTCCGTCCCCCATCCTTTCCTACCAGGCAGGGTGCCCCCCTGAGTTGTCGTGCCACAGCCTGATGCTCTGCAGCTCCCCCAGTGAGAAGGGTGTGGTCAACAGGAAGGTATCCACTGCACCCCTCTCAAAGACAGGCTTGTCAGGGTCGGTGAGGTGATGTGGCTCACTCTCTCCCCCTGTGCCCAGTAATGTAACGGTAACCTGCAGCAACAACACAAGGTCATGGTGTCTGGGTGTGTTTTACCTGGGAAACGGCTGTAATGTGGCAGTGGTAACAGTTGGCCCTGACCTGAGAGGAGGTGGAAGCACCACGCCGATGCCCAGTGCTGACATTCAGCATGTAACGGTACTCAGCCAAGGGGTCATTGTCTTCCAGCACTGTCACCTTCACCTATAGGAAGTAACACTTGAAGGTAAAGCTCACACACGCAACAACAAGTCCCAAAACATGTAACAATTTCAAGTCATACTTTGCTTGTGTCATGGATGTCCTTCCTGCGTGCCCACACGACCACCAGGAGATAAGCTACGAAGATGGCACCAACAAAGCACACCACCACAGGGTTTTTGGCAAAGGTGGAAAAGAGCTGAGCTGAACGTGAAACATCCACGAGGTTGGGCATGACGAAGAAGGAGCTCCCGAAGAAGGTCAAATGGTTACATAAGCACTGGGTAACCAATGATGAAGTTACAGGACCAACCTAATGAGATCACAGTTGGTTTATATATTTCATTTTGGCCTGATAAGGGGTCACAATGATGCTGTGAGGTGACTTTGTTTTTATTATAAGCTGTTGTGTAGTATACATTGCACATACCTTACAGCCATCTTCTTTCCAGGTGGATTTGGTTTCATCCCAATACTTGCACTGAGCAACAATGGATATAACAGTCACAGTGGCATTGACGGATTGAATTCCTGGATTCACAATGGGCATCAACACAACATAATGGACCCCAACATTTCCTGACAATTCACTGGGACCCAGGACCCAGGTGTATCTCTCCTCTGTACCAAAGAAAGAAACAAAAGACCCACATACATAAATGTTTTACAACAATGAAATGTATTCATCATGCCACACAACGTATATTCAAACGGTACATCACCTTGTGTGTTGCTCTGCAGAGGCATCTGGGTCTTGGCGATGTATTGCTTATTGTTTGGGTAGTACTTATATCCCAGGAACAGTTGAAAGGGCATGTCCCTGGATGGTTGTATCTTTAGAACCAATGTTACATCCGGTGAAGGGATGTCAATCATCAGGGTGCTGTAGTTTCCCAAATTCATTATTGTGCTGTTTGCCAGCTCTCCTTCAGGCCTTGGCAAGAGGACCTGAGCGTCAAAGCAGAGATTGTTTTTCAAAGAAAACATAATGAGATCATGGTTTCTTAGATGAAACACTCCTACTCTCCGCTGATATCTGCTCAAGCTTCCCCACACTGATGCCCTGAAATGTCCCCATTGATGAAATCGGGGACGAGACTGTTGATCCCTTTCTGTCCATTCGTGCATGTTTCTGTCTGTGCCAGTGTCAACTGTGTGTAGTTTACACACAGGGCATGTTTTTGCAACATTCTAAGGAATGATGCACCCACAGATATAGCAAGCGACTGATAAAGATATCACTGATGTCAACCATGCATACCTACGCAAAGTTTTAAACCTTCACTAAACTAAAAGTTTTAAACCTTCACTAAAGTAATTAACTGCACATTGTTAGTCATTTGTGATATCTCAGACACCACAGGCTTGATGTTGACAAGATGTGGATGAATTAGACATCTTGCCATATACAGTTGATCTGTCAAATACACAGTTTGGCCAAATGGGGCAGGTGCTTCCTTCTCGGAGGACTCCTTTTATTGTAACCCATAGGGTTTGAGTTGTTGTATTCTCAAAATATTAGTGGAATAGAATATGCAGTGATATACAGCGCTCTGACCTCAATCTCCTCAGATAGGTTCTCTATGGGGATGAGAGAACCATTTTCTCTTGTCAGGGAGACAGAACCAACAATGCCACTAATATCTTTCTCCTCATTCCATGAAAATGGATTATTCTTCAAACTCAGCATCTGTAAGTGGAAAATAGTGAGTCGAGAGAGTTTAAAAACCTAACTATCTAACTATTCATCAACAAAATCAACATGAACAAAAAGACCAGTTTGCCTAACAAAAATAACCAGTGATAATGCAAACACTATATTACCACATCCACACTTACTTTCACATCCACTGGTTTATCTGGAGGAAGGACATCAGCATCCAAGAGAGGGAAGGAAAAGCTGGCTGAGGAGCTGTCTGGGATGTTTATAGACTGCATCTGAATCATTTCGGGGGACACTCTGAGAAAACATATATGCTTTCATTCAATAGTTAAGCCACATTCTGTAACAGTTGCAATTCCTCACAGACATTTCTAGAAACCTTTTATTTTTCTTAAGGTGTGATCTGCCTAAGAGTTGAAAATACAGATCTTACAACGTTTCTTGGATAATTTATAATCCCCCTTAAAAAAGATATTGTGCTTCGTCTTTTGTTCTCCCCTTATAAAAACACACCATTTGAATCAATCCCACCCCATTTATATTGCTAAACAAGTTTCTCATACACAATCAGTGCTGCTTGTCTGTGAAGCACAAGTTCCACCTCTTATACCCTGCCCACATTCTTCTTACCTTTTCACAAACACACTGATCCGAGCGCTGCTGACAATCACAGGAGCTTCATCAACTTTCCTCCCTTTTAAAAGTGCACTCTGCACATTGTCCATGCTCATGAAAAGTAACTGGGAAACTTCTTTCTGTGAAAGACAAACTGTTCAGTAAAGCTACTTCATTTCTGTCATTAGACTGTCGGTCATAGAAGATAAAGATGTGCTCACGTTTGAGCAGACACCCAGGATATTGCTGACTGCCTCCACAATTTGCGTAGCTGCACCCACCATCACCTCACCACCATCCTCACTGACATTCATGGAGAGGAGGGAAGAACTGAGATTCACCACCAGGACGCTGGCTTGTAGCTGGAAAAGATCAACCAAATATGTTTTCCTTGGCCCCTTTTCATCAATAGTCCTGTGTATTTCTGTCCTGTAATCCGTGCTTGAGGAGATTCAAGTGTACCTGAGAATTGACACTAAGCTCATCCCCCTTGCTGGTGAGTCCTGCCACAGCTCTGGCCATCACCTGCACTGTCTGAGGAGTTACACTGCTGGAGGTGTTCTCCAGTGCTTTCATTATACTTGTCAGCATCAGTTCTCGCAGCTTAAGGAACAATTACAACAGTAAATAAGGGTGCATAAAGATCTCACAATAAATTGAAACACTTACATTGCAACCTGCCCTCCTCATACCCTGATCCTGTCATTCTTCTCCTCTCTGGAACCTTCATTTAGCATGTCACACACAGACTGGAACAGTTGTCCTAGGGCCTCTCCAGATAGTTTCCCTTGCTGCTCTAGAATAGCCACTGATTCTTCCACAGTAGACTGGAGAGCCTGTATTGGGGTACTGGAGTTGGCTGGCCAAACCTTGGTGGATGAATTAAACGAGTGCACCAATTACTAAATGAATGCAAACTCTACCATACCTTCAATCATTATTAATACATTATTAATACATTCTAATAATTACCTCAGTCGTGATTGTGGTACTTCCACTGGTTTTTGTGTTCAGTTGTGTAACAGTCACAACTACCAAAAGCCTGTAGTTGCTGCTCATCTCCCCAAGTGGTAGAAAGATTGATGTTACTTCATTTTTAGAACTACATCGCAAATATCCACCTAAAACATAAAGAATAACAGTCTGATATATTCTCCTTCTCTCTTCATCTCTGTATATACATACAGCATTTACTAAATCAATTTACAATGTTCATTTTATTCTGGCTCTAGTTATGAACTTATTTGAAGAGAGGAAGTGTTCTGAAAAACAAACTATTAGTTAAGAGGGATACTCACCATGGTCAGTTTTAAAACAATACTGGCAGTCAATGCCATTTTGGCAGGATGCAGGCGTGCTGCAGGTGACATTGAAAGGATCCAAAACGGTGCCTTTCAGAGGGAGAAGACTACAAGAAGGGGGAATTAAGGTGACAGCTGGAGCAGTGGTTACAGGTGGCTTGGTATTAGCTGGTGGAGGTTTTGTAGCACCTGGTATCTGAATGGTGTACGTGGCATATTCAAAAGTGTCCTTATCTGCAGAAAGGTAACAAAAATTGATATTAAAATGTTATTTCCGTTCTTTGTGGAGTTGAATCAACTGAAAATGAATATGAATAAGCCATTACCTCCCACAAATAGCTCAAACAGGAAAACATTAATGCAATTGTGGGAATCGGTGGGAATGTCTGCACAGTATTTTTGTTTTGGTTTTTTGCATGTATTTTAAATGCTAAAGAACAGTTTACAGTATGTTTTTTTCAACATTCTGAATGTGTAAAGTTGTTAAGGATATCCCTCCTTCAAACATATTAACAAAACATTTAGCAGTACTTGCTTTTGAAACTGCTAATGAGTAATACTCACTATAAACAATCACATTGACAGTTTGAAACCTATCTGAAGCTTGTTTCAGGTACTTGCTCTTGACTATGTATTTATCTTGACCATCAAGAACTTTTATTTCCATTAGTGGCTTTCTCCCTGCGTTGTTGTAGCAGTTTTGCATGGTGTCCTAGAAAACGACAGAGTTCAAATGGTTGATCTCACAAACACTTGTCAGTCACATGCAGTCTACAAATGTGTCTATATATTTATTTGCTTTATTTACCTAGTATGTAAAATCCAAATTAGATGTGTTAGTCAATTTGAATTAATCTCATTTGTGCATTTTAAACAATAGAAAAAGTTTATTGCATTTAGCATGCTAAAATATCTCTGACTTACTTTTAAAGGAATTGGGTCTTCGATATGCCAAATAACTTGTGGGCACTTGGTTTTACAGGCCAATTTTAAGTTCACATCTTTCTTTATATCCACTGCCTTACAGTTATCAACACAACTGAAAGAAAATAAGAACGCCGAATTAAATTCACATTTTATAGCACAAAAAGAAATATGAACAGTTTGACTTTCTTTACTGTGTAATTACAAAGCATTACTACATTATTATAGAAATAGGGCATTTATTGCAGTATTATTATGGACGTATTTACAGCATACTACACAGGCATATAAAATATACTCCTGTCATACAATAATACAGATAAGTGTTATATCCGGTCATTAAAATAATATCAGTTTGTTTTAATATAATCACTTTTCAAGTTGAACAATATAGTACCTTATTGTGAATTCTGTGGATTCTGTTGGAATAACCGCGATGCATTGAGATACTGATATCCAGTTAACCAAATTGTCCTTTATTCTCTTCTTTACAAAAAAAGTATATTCAAAAAACTCAAATGGATTTGGAAGGCAGTCTTTTTCAATTAAAAGTATTTTGTCCATGGATTTGTCACTGCATTTACCACCTTTGCATTGTTCTTCTGTAGGAATTTGAAGGCAGAAAGGGTTAGAAAGCACCACTAATGGCCATGCTGCAAGCAGACAGACACCAAACAGAAAGAAATCTTCAAGTTACATTGATAAAACAAATTTTACTGTCATTGTCATAAGGTCAGATAAAAAATGGTGCTCATTGCCCTCTGGCTTTATATGTTACTTACTGCAGTCCCATTCAAATTGGAACCTCTTTCCATTAGATAGTCCTCCTAAGCCAGTTACTTCAAGTTTGACACTTTCAGTGAATTGGTTGACAGTTTCTGGAGTGGCAGTGATTCTCAAGTCATAATCTCTGCGAACTCTAACATACAAAGATGTCTGTGGAAGATAAATGAATCAAGTATAATATTTGTGAACAAAGGGGCCTTTTTGAGGTTAGGATGGGCAAAAGGATAAATAGTAAAAAGTGTGGTCAATGTTTACATTTTTCACATACTTTGTTTCCATGGTCATGCTGCATGAGGTCAGAATTTTTGTGACAAGCAGCTGTTTTATTCCCCACATCAAAATCCATGTGGGAGAAGTAATTCCAGGCTTTTACTTTCACTTGAAAATCACCTGTTACAAAACAATAGAAGCCCCCATGTAGTCAGTGTCCTTTGATGTTTAGATCATCACTTTTTCTAATAAATCTCTCTGTGTTTTTTGTTTTTGCCTTGGTGGTATACTGTATTGTGCTCAGAATGTTTTGATATACAGTAGCCATGGGATGGTCTTTAACATATCTGAATTGTTGTAATAAATTCTTTGATGTCCCTTTTTATACATTTAAACATAGTTAGGACCGGAAATAATTGGACACTGAGACAAGTTTTGTTATTTTGGCTGTTTACCAAAATATATTCAAGTTACAGTTAAATAATGAATATGGGCTTAAAGTGCAGTCTCTCAGCATTAATTTGAAGAAGGGTTTAGGAATGACACCCTTCCTCCAATTTCATCCAAATTGGAGGAAGGGTTTAGGAATTACAGTTATTCTAATGTAGCCCACTCTTTTTCAAGGGACCAAAATTAATTGGACAATTGACTAAAAAGCTGTTTCATGGACAGGTGTGGGATATTCCTTCATTATTTTTTAATCAGTTAAGCAGGTAAAAGGTCTGGAGTTGATTCCAGGTGTGGCATTCGCATTTGGAAGCTGTTGCTGTGAACCCACAACATGTGGTCAAAGTAGCTCTCAATGCAAGTGAAACAGGCCATCCTTAGGCTGCAAAAAAAAAAAAATCCATCACAGAAATAGCAGGAATATTAGGAGTGGCCAAATCAACAGTTTGGTACATTCTGAGAAAAAAAAACGCACTGGTGAGCTCTGCAACATAAAAAGGCCTGGAAGTCCATGGAAGACAACAGTGTGGATGATCGTAGGATCCTTTCCATGGTAAAGAAAACCCCTTCACAACATCCAGCCAAGTGAAGAACACTCTCCAGGAGGTAGGCATATCATTATCCAAGTCTACCATAAAGAGAAGGCTTCACAAGAGCAAATACAGAGGGTTCACCACAAGGTGCAAACCATTCATAAGCCTCAAGAATAGAAAGGCCAGATTAGACATTGCCAAAAATTATCAAAAAAGCCAGCCCAGTTCTGGAACAGTATTCTTTGGACAGATGAAACTAAGATCAACCTGTACCAGAATGATGGGAAGAAAAAAGTATGGAGAAGGCTTGGAACGACTCATGATCAGAAGCATGCCACATCATCTGTAAAACACGGTGGAGGCAGTGTGATGGCATGGGCATGCATGGCTTCCAATGGCACTGGGTCACTAGTGTTTATTGATGATGTGACAGAAGACAGAAGCAGCCGGATGAATTCTGAAGTGTATAGGGATATATTGTCTGCTCAGATTCAGCCTAATTCAGCGAAGTTGATTGGACGGCACTTCACTATACAGATGAACAATGACCCAAAACATACTGCGAAATCAACCCAGGAGTTTTTTAAGGTAAAGAAGTGAAATATTCTGCAATGGCCGAGTCAATCACCTGATCTCCAACCAATCAAGCATGCATTTCACTTGCTGAAGACAAAACTTAAGGCAGAAAGACCCATGAACAAACAACAACTGAAGACAGCTGCAGTAAAGGCCTGGCAAAGCATTACAAAGGAGCATCTGGTGATGTCCACACGTTCCAGACTTCAAGCAGTCATTGCCTGCAAAGGATTCTCAACAAAGTATTAAAAATGAACATTTTATTTATGATTGTGTTCACTTGTCCAATTACATTTGAGTCCCTGAAATAAGGGGACTGTGTATGAAAATGGTTGCAATTCCTAAACATTTCATATAATATTTTTGTTCAACCCCTTGAATTAAAGCTGAAAGTCTGCACTTCAATTGCATCTCTGTTGTTTCATTTCAAATGCATTGTGATGGCGTACAGAGTCGAAATTATGAAAATTGTGTCAGTGTCCAAATATTTCCGGATCAAACTGTATGTGTAACTACTTTTCAAGTAGATACCAGCAGTCTAGTTGTGCAACAATTTACAATATATGGGCTGGTTAATTGTATCCATCTCATAGTGTTTTCCCATGAATGTTACAAGGGAGGAAGCAGCAGCTGTTGACTCAGTCAATTTAATTTGCGACTTACGAGATGTTAACCCTTGTGTTATGTAAAACATTTTGGTCACACTCATTATGTTAGCAGGTCAAACTGACCTGGGATGTTAACCCTTGTTATGTTAACATTTTGGTCACACTCATTATGTTAGCAGGTCAAACTGACCTGGGATGTTAACCCTTGTGTTATGTTAACATTTTGGTCACACTCATTATGTTAGCAGGTCAAACTGACCTGGGATGTTAACACTTGTGTTATGTTAACATTTTGGTCACACTCATTATGTTAGCAGGTCAAACTGACCTGGGATGTTAACCCTTGTGTTATGTTAACATTTTGGTCACACTCATTGTTAGCAGGTCAAACTGACCTGGGATGTTAACACTTGTGTTATGTTAACATTTTGGTCACACTCATTATGTTAGCAGGTCAAATTGACCCAGGATGTTAACCCTTGTGTTATGTTGACATTTTCGTCACACTCATTATGTTAGCAGGTCAAACTGACCTGGGATGTTAACCCTTGTGTTATGTTAACATTTTGTTATGGTATGTTAACCAATACATTTTAATATTCTAGACATTGTTCTGCTTAATAATATGTCTAGATATTATGATCATAGTGACAACTTTTTTGTTTTGTGTCAAAACGTGTTACACACAAATCGAAAGTTAGGGAATCTCTGCACGATAAGGCATGATGATGTTTGCAGAGGCTATGTTTCTGGGAAGGCTCTCACACCACGTGCTGTTTGTCTCACATGACGTGCTGGTCTTGTGCCAGTTATCGAAGCAAACTACTCTGGAGAATATATGAAATCGCTAGTGATGTGGTTGCACAGAATACATCTCACCCTGTCCTTGTATCCCACAAGCTAGCCGCTGATTCAGTTTTGGACTCATAGTCTGCAAAGTAAAATATGCACGGGGTCCTTAGCAAGCCCTATAAGGAATATCACTTCAGGAAAGTTATGAACGGAACTTCCTGGCCCCTCCCACACACTACACCACAAAGCCTTTCCTGCAAGAAAAGTTATTCATTTTAATCTTCACCTCATATGACCTGGTAAATAAGTACTGAGACAAACACTGACCATTGCAGGCATATTTTGTATGTACAGTGTGTGTGTGTGTGTGTGTGTGTGTGTGTGTTTTGAGGTGTAGTGACACAGTTTCCACTCTATATCTGCACTCAGCAGGATTTTCAACAAGAGTTTTCATCTATTTCTCCGCCGCTGGGTCATTTTGACCCTAACATTACAATTTTTTTAGAGGCCCTTAAAACTTTTAAACTTGGTCACCTTTCGTTTTATATGTTCATATACACAATATTGAGGATATTATGAAGTTTCATGCAGATCAAAAAGACCTAAATGGAATCTCAGACTAAAAGTTTTAAAACTGGTCAATTTGACCCTAACATAACTTAAGGGTTAATAAAAAATATATACTATTTCATGTTAATAAAAATATATAGTTAGCTTTCTGCAGTGATTGAGAAGTGAAATAACTGCATTGGATAAGTTCTTTTTACAACAGCCTTCTCTTGTTTCTGCACTCAGACTGTGCTCTTCCAGCATTCTGCTAACTCAGGACCAGGCACAGACAAAGACAACTACAGCACACTGCTTTTCTCATCATGTTCAGTTGTTAACACTTAAAGGGCTAGGGTTTTAAAGTCCGCCTGTCACTACCTTGACATTTTGGCTTCTAAAATGGTCATCCTTTATAGTAGAAGGAAGTGCTTTGTATTCTGGGATTCTGCAGACCCTCAGCTACATGGAGGATGTATTGAAAACAATTTTTTTGAGACACTTACATGAGTAATAATGTGAAATGTAAAAACGCATGAGCACATATTTTGGTTATAAATTGAAATAAAATAGTAAAATATAATAGGTAGCCTGTTTTATATTACATTTGTATACCCCCAGGGGTTCAGAATAAGTACAAGTTGAATGGTTTTGAATTTATAAAATAATAAAATGAACCCGGCATTTTTTTTTATCTTGTCCACATCAATTTTTTTCTCA